>KN474573.1:2955-29115 GCA_000787095.1 Periophthalmodon schlosseri
TGCCAATGCTCCCCTGGTGATTGGCCTCTGCACTGACAGACTTTTGAACCCTGCCCCAGTGAAAGGAGGGAGTGGAGAAGAAAAAGACTTGAAAGAAGTGAAGATGAATGGGCGAAGCTATAAAAAAGGGGAGGTACAACCAAGCCAAACTGATATCAATGCAAGTATTGTGTTTTATAGAGCTCTGGGGACGGCATAACTCAGTGCACTGTCTGGCAGGCCAAAGTGAGCAAAAATAAAAAATGAAAATCAATCAGACATCTGCATTAAACATTCAAAAGGGAATTATTCCAATATAATAAAAAGGATTATTTCTGTAGCTGAGGCGAGTTACACCCCAGGACAGTTACACTAATCCCAGTTCCAATTTACAGGTTTAAATTTTGATATTTTCTTCAACAAACAGAAAACTAGCAAATTCTTGTTTCTGCCACAATTAAGTACTCATTGATTTTAATTTGGCACTTGATTTCTACACAATTTTGGTATACGGTTTGCATACCCAAGCTAATCATACGGAAAATAAAAACTGCAAATTGATTAAAAAAAAGTAGTTTGAAGTTGCACTGTAGAAATTTGGTTAATCTTTTGGTTTAAGTATGGAAAGGGAAGGCTTGTGGTTCGAACATAGTCAATAACAAACTATTGCAAGTTAAATCAGCCAGTACACTGAGGGACGTGAGCAGAGATATAGGAGATGGATAGTCTAAAGGGATTCAGACTAGGGCCTTGGAGCTGTCTACTTGAGAACATTGCTTCAGACTAGTTTTAATGCATATAGCTGAAATAACTAAGAACAATTTAAATACATTTCTTTATCAGAACTAGGACAAAATACTATTTTCTGACAAGGTCTAATATATTCCATACAATACAGCCTGTGCATATTATCTAAGGACTATTAAAAAGATGATGTGATTGAATTACTTACTGCAGTCTGAATCCAGAGAGACAGGGGAATGGAGATGGAGACAGAGCAGACAGATGGTAAGAAGACTGAAATGGAAAAGTACAATGAAGACAATAATGAAAAAGTTGAATAGAGCTTTATGATGTCAGGATGAAACTATGATAAAAGTTCGTTTTTTCAAAAGTCACACGGATGTGAAAAGATAATGTTTTCTTAACTCACTTCTAATATAAAAAAAAAAGTTAATTCAATTGCCAACCTTGAATAACAAATACTCTGTGCAGCACATTATAAAACACCTACTGTTTCAAATGGTTGTACTAAAAGCATTATAATTACAACTAGTGTAAGTGCTTCGGCTATCATTTTTTTTTACTGTTTTACAAAATTTTAAATACTTTGATCTAGTACAGTATACTGCTGTGTGTTGCTACTACTGCTATCAATGCTCTGCAAACCCTTCCTTGTTGAGGCGTAATATGTGCTACCAACTGTGCTACAAAAATGTATTTATTCTTCAGGAAATTTAGAAACAATTTACAACTTATTGCAACATCATATTGTTATATTGGATTATATTGAGTATTAATAAGCCATTCTAAAGTCACCAGAATGTTCAACTTCCCAGAGACGACAATTGACTTTTACACATAGCAAGTTAAAATGTTAATGGAGTTGTTTATAAGACCAACTGTGCTTGTTCCAAATATTGCTTCCATAACAAATGATACTTAGGCACACAAATCTTCACGAGAGGCATTTTTTTCACAATCATAAGCAGCAGTTAGCTTGAAGAGCTCTTCAGCCTCTGCTGTGTGCACTGCTAAACACTGTGCAGGCCCCCATTAAACGCCCACTGATCCTGGTTCAGTTGTGGTGATGCATATCTATATTACAAACCTTACTACTACTATTACTACTACGACTACCACTACAACTACCACTACTACTACTACTACTACTACTACTACTACTACTACTACAACTATTACAACTTGCTACAACAACTACTACAACTATTACAACAGCTACTACGACTACTAAAACTACTACTATAACTACTACTACAACAACAACAACTACTACTACTACTAGTTTACAGTATGCATGCAGAAAAGCCACTTTGTCCATCATCTGAAATAACTGTAATAATCGTGGGTGCAGAGGATCATAAAACTCCCTGCAGTAGCTTATTAAGTTTAGCGTAAGGAGGAGGCCTGATTATTAACATAACAAACCATATACTCTTCTCTCATAACAACTCAATGTACTGTGTGGCACTTCACAAGATTTATGCCCCAAACAGCCATAACCCAAAGCAAAAATATATCTTCACAGGGAGGTCATTTGCCAAATAAAGGCCTTCTCTGTATCCCCTTTCTCACCTTGAAGGACAATCGTGCCAAAAATGCATGAGGTCAAGTATAAAACACAGACATAATCGGGAGTTTAATGCGCCGCATATAAACGTTGGCAGTGATTTATGTTTAGGGGTCGAGGAGCAAAGCAAGGGAAAGTATTAATAAACTCAGAAGAATGTGATTAACAAGCTGAAGTATGCTGTGGTCAGGTCAGATCAAGTCAGGAGAGTCACTTGAATATTTTCGAAGTGTTTGTGTGCAAAGGTACACAAACAAAGAAGACCTTACTCACACTCCCCTAGGCTCAGGTAGAATCAAAGAACTGTTGTTGTTCTAGTTCCAGTAGGAAATTAAACTTAACTATCTCCATAAAGACAACCAGGTGATGCCACTAAGCCAAGTTACAAGTCAGATCTGTGGAGAACGCGAGCCGACTCACAGTAAGAAAGCATGTTTTCAATTAGTTTCTTTAGCAATAAAAAAAAAAATGTAATTGAATAAATGCAAGGAAGATAAGTTTAATGCCATTCCAGACAAAGCAATAACATCTCCATGGAGGTAGCAGGTAGCAAACCCACCAACAGAAAAGTTACATAGTGGCTCTTTAATTTGGGGACAAATTCCGTGTTACTGCATATTTCTCAAATGCCAGAATATAAATGGAAAATACTGTAAAGTTGTTAATTGGCTCTCATAAAAACTGCACTGTTTGGGTTCTGTAAAAAACTGCTTATTTTGTATGTTTTGCCATAGTGCTGAAATCAACATTATGCACCAACAAAACACTAAAATAATATATTCAATTGAACTAATTTTCTCAAAGAATTCTCTAAAAAGTTACACACACAATAGATAAAAAACTGCTAGAATTTTATAATTTACTAAAATATTCGGACCCTGCGTGAGGTGTATTCACCAGTAGTGATTCAGCTAATTTCTAAACCTTTCTGAATAGTTTTGGCTAATGTGATTATAATGTGCTGATTATAATGTTACTGTCTGTTCCCTGTCTGGTTCAGTCCTGGACACATCTACAGCCTGTCCGCCCTGGCTCAGTCCTTGTTTAGTCCTGGTTTAGTCCTGGTTTAGTTCTGGTTTAGTCCTGGTTTAGTCCGGTTTAGTCTTGTTCATTCCTGCACACATCTACAGCCTGTCCGCCCTGGCTCAGTCCTTGTTTAGTCCTGGTTTAGTCCTGGTTTAGTTCTGGTTTAGTCCTCGTTTAGTTCTGGACACATTTACAGCCTGTCCTCCCTTGCTCAGTCCTTGTTTAGTCCTGGTTTAGTTCTGGTTTAGTCATGATTTAGTCTGGTTCTGTCCTAGACACATCTACAGCCTGTCCTCCCTTGCTCAGTCCTTGTTTAGTCCTGGTTTAGTCCTTGTTTAGTCCTGGTTTAGTCCTGGTTTAGTCCTGGTTTAGTCCTTGTTTAGTCCTGGTTTAGTCCTGGTTTAGTCCTGGTTTAGTCTGGTTCTGTCCTGGTTCTGTCCTGGTTTAGTCCTGCTACAGTCCTGGACTCATCTGCAGCCTGTCCGTTCACGGGAGTGGATCTCCCCTTCACTGTGCTTCTCCTCGAGGTTTGTCTTTTTCTCACTGGGTTTTTGGAGTTGTTCCTTGCTGAGAAGGAGAGTCAGGACAGGGGGCGCTCTGGGACAGTTATCCATTTGCTTGTTTTCTATGAATGTTGGTTATGTCTGTCTGCTATTGACCAATGACTGTTTCACTGTTTCTTTTCTAACTTTTTTTTGGTTAAATCAACTATTTTGTGAATCCCTGGAAAGCGACTACTGTAATTTTGGGATCCACAGAAATCAATTGAAAGTGAATTACGTAATTTACAATGCATTCATTAAGAAAGAGGTGCTACTGTTATTACATTTTTTCCTTGCCATTTGCCTTTGCCATTCTTTCTTTCTTACAATTGTCATGACAACTTTTTACAACTTGAGTAACATTGTTCGATTATTCCATTTCTACTATTACTTAATATACGGATGATAGACTACTCATTTCACTAAAACATAGTTAACATAAAATCTTGCCTTGTTTTTTTCTAGTTTTTATTTTGTAATTGTACTTCCTGTTCTGTCACGAGCAGCAGATATACTAAGAACCATACTGTTAAAGAGATATGACTCTAAATTGCACAATAGTTATGATTAGAACGTTTTCCAGTTGTTGACATGGAGGTATTCTGTTTCAGAAGTCAGCGCTACTTCCTGTATTTTTGTACTTTCTTCTCTACTTTTTCCCACAGTATGTTTCTTAACTGATGTAAAACTATGATAAATATTTACCACAGTCACTATCACATCAAACCAAGTAAAAGGTCACATTTTCATATAGCACTTTCCAACTTTCAAGGGACTCAAAGCACTTTACATCAAAGAACCACTCACTCATTCATACACCAGTGTGCACCAACACTGGGGGTGAGGTGGGTTAAGTGTCTTACCCAAGGACACAACAACAGCATTCATCTGTGGGAGCTGAAACCTGTGGGTCAGTGAATCTGACCACTCAACCAATGATGTTTACGTTGAGAGTGGACAGTGGACAAACACTCTACCAACCTGAGCTACTGTTGCCCGTAATAACTAGAAAAACAGCCAAACCTGCCATGTGCACTTTAAGTTGAAATTTGATGTACTTTTTCTTCCATCTGCTCTTAGGTCTGACCTGAGTTGCACTATTCAATACCAGCTCTGTGCCTGAGCTGCTAGCACGGGTTTGCCTTAGGGCTTTGAAATGTGTAGTGTGAATGGAGGGTCAGTCTGCACTCACATGCTGCCTCCTCCCAGCTCGGCGTACACGTTGGCGGAGGGGGCGGCTGCTGCGGGGGTCGGGGCTGCTTTCCCCCCTGGAGGAAGAGCCTGCTGAATCCTGGCTGTCTTCGCACACTCTGCCTGTCGCCTGCGCAGAATGGTGACTTGTTAGACGCAGTAGGTAAATTATATATGATGGGAACCAAGCAGGCAAAACGCAATACCTATTTAGAAGCTACGATACACTCTAAAATCTCATTGTTTTTAAAGGTCCTATATTAAGTGATATTGACTCTTGTGAGCTTTAAGCCATGTTATAATGCTATTACCGCCTCAAAATCATACAAGGAGTTGTGTTTTGTTTCATTAACACATGTTTGAGTAACCCTTTATTATAAGTCTGTCTAAATCTCGAAAGCTCAAAATGGTCTATTCCACCTTGTGATGTCACGAAGCAGTAGTTTTCAAGTTAACAGCTCCTTTTCCCTTTATTCATTAGAAATTGGCAATTCCAGGGCTGAAATTATAGTGAAGGTGCATGGAATTTAAAAAGACAGTGGAGCACTTCCTGTATTACCACATGACATCACAAGGTGGAACAGAGTGTTTTCTGTTTATGTGAAGAACACAGGCTAAATATGCAGGGTTTGTGTGTTAAACATGTGTGAATGAAACAAAACACAACTCCAGGTCTGTTTGTGATGAGGAAACATTATAACATAGATCAGAAAATAGTGTAATATAGGGCCTACAAACATTACCTCAGTTAATTAATTGTTGTAAAACTGAAAAAAGACAAAAACTGTTAGCTTTAAAATCTCTTCTGAATGATATGGGCATTCACATCACATCAAAACCTGGAGTGAAGCCACTTGTCCAATCTACATTGGCTTTGAAAAACAATCTGTTCTTCCTCTGGGGACACATTTGACAGTATACTATAAATAGTCAATTCAAGTAGGCCAAATGTGATTGAAATGATTTTCACAAGTGAGTAGCCATGTGGTTATACAAAGTTGCATGGAAATGTATTATACAAAGGTGGGTAGTTCTTGAAAAATTATATTTTAATGTAATGCTACTCTTACTTGAGTACAAATTTTGGCTACTCTTTATTGTTAGAATAGGCTAAATGGCACATAAGAAAGCAGTAGGCTAATTATCTAACAACAGAACACTCACAAAACCAAAAAAACTTCAAGGTTCATTAGATGTATTCTTAATAATTACCGAATATAAAATGTTTAGCTTTAACACTTACCAGCCTAATTAAATTAAATATTGATTTATTCCATTACAGAAATTACCACCTCCACAATGTATTCATAAATAAAATGGATTTGTCCACATCCAATTATTTCTGCCTTGTTCCTGCAATATTGGATACTGCCGTTTCATCCAATTGCTTCGAATAATACAGATTTTGCAGTTCTTTGTGAGCAGCGTGCAGGTGGGAGAGGTTGTGATGCAAATTGTTTCTTGTAATTGTTTGGATCCCTGTTGTGAATTGTATATAACCTAACGCGGCTAATTGAACCATCATTCAAAAAGCATTCAACAATAAATAAATGAAATATGACTTACTCTTTGAACCTGGAGAAGACGGCAGCAAAAAGAGCGGGAGAAAAAGAGACACAAAAAGTTAGTAATTATAGACAACATCTTGTTACAAAGCAGCAATCCAATAAATGTGCTATCGAGATAATTAAAGCGGCAGAGGCTAGGCTTCAGATTTCAGATACAGATAGAATTTGTGTTTCTTTATAATAAGAAGCTTTAATAAGACCTGATCAGTGTGATAAATTTGAAAAGAAAGTGCACTGTACTTGCGAAAGTGTCCTAACACATTAAGTTTAAAATGGTGTGCAGTCACTGTTATTATAATCATAACTGTAATGTTGTATACTTTAACTTGCCTTGACTTAATCCTAATGTAGACTTGAGTTGGTCTTTTTCTAGCTCTGGTTTCTCCAATTTCTTTCTCAACCTCAATCCACCATCTCGGCAAAAACCATCTCTTATGTTTTGTATTTTTTCCAAACATTATTTTCCAACTGCACTAAGCGAGGTTGACACTTGCAAATGACACAATGATTTCTTAATCTGCTTTTTCCCCATTGTGATGTCAGACAACAAAGTGCCATCTGGTGTGTGTTAAGTCTAGTGTCAGCCACTTTGAGTTGTGTTTATTTATGTAGGACAAGAGTCTCTCCCATCTGCTCCTTACAAACATTTCCTAAACACAGTGCCTATAAGAGCATGCTAATGACTGGGCGAGTCAGTGTGCCAAGTTTGGCTTTTATCATTACAAGTATTCATTAAAATATAAAAGCATGCCACATTTGATGAATCAATCTTAGATCTACCCATAGAACTCTAAAGCTATACTTCGGAACGTTCTCTATGGACATATATGGAACATTTCAGGCAAAGCAATAACATCTCCATGGAGACAAGCAGTTGGCCAAGTTATGAAGAGGTAAGGATGCAATACCATAAATAATATATCTATGTGCATTCAAATCACTTTTAGACAGAGGGGCAATATTTAAAAAAAAAAATACACTTGATAGAAAGTTATATTTATCATTTTTATTATTCCATTTTATTAAATTACTACTACTTTTTTAACTGACATGATAGGTAGAAATACTGTAGCTTAAATGTGCACCAGACTAGATTTCCAAACACCTATGCTTTTACACACATTCTTATTATTATATAAATTCAAGTTTAAGGCACACTTTGTTGTGCCCATAGTGAAATGTGTCCTCTGCATTTGACCCATCCTTCACATTTCCATTATCTTAAGCTAGGCTAGGTCAGGACTATCTAAACTGGAGGATCTGGCCTGTTGTTCATGTTGCAGTTTCGTGTCCTCCATCATAGCATCAAAGACTATAATCACAATTAAACCCTTACTAATGACTTTCCCATTGCCCTCACTTCACACTCTGACTGCTTTCCAAAGTGGAGCGAAGAATGGCCTTGTTGCCGTGTGAGGCACTGTTGATTATCGCGTGGGTAGATTAAGTGGCATCCGCATTGACAGGGCTCACAATTGGCTGTTGATATTAGTTGCAAATGAGCGCTAATGGGGGTGTTTTCACAGAGCATGGGTAGGGAGATTGGAGCAGGAGTGCGCAGTCAGCATATGTGATGAGAGGGAGACACAGCAAAGGCTAGCTGAGGGGAGGCAAGTCTTTTTATATAAGCAATATCCGCGGGTCTGCCAGGTCCCAACTTTGCAGTCCATAGAGTATACTGTATAAACTTGTTTTCTCCACTATATCAATAAAAGTCAGGGGAATCCTTTGGCAAGAAAAAAATAACAGTAAACGTGCTCAGGGGATGGTGTAGGTAGTAGATGTGTATTTTAAACTATTTTGGGGGCATGCTTTGGCTTTAAATTTTGATGTTCATAAATACTTAAGTGTATGGAAGGATCGTTGCTTGATATTGCAATATGGGGATGAATTACGATGGAATTGGCTTTGCCTCCTAATGGTGACTTTTCAAACTGAGATTTTGAAATTCTAAGGTGAGTACTTGTCTACTGTACTGTGCAATAAAGATCTCATTTATGACAACATTTAAGCAACTCAAACATGGCATGTTTCATATGATATAAGTATCTAAAGGCCTGTTTTCAAAGACAAAACATGAGCCCGATTATGTTTAATAGGCAAACTCCAAATGAATTATAGTATGCTATTTAACAAGTAAAATTGCATAAACAAGAAATGTTATCTACTGTCCACAATGATAGCTTTAATTTATCACCATAATTTCCAACCTCCCTCACCTTTCTAGTATCAGGCAACACATGTTTACATACAGCTATCCAGTCCGTTCTCCCAGCTCTGCTAATTAAAACCCATCTAACTTCTAATTGACAGCTTCATAAAGATGATGAACGGTTTGCCATATGCGGGTAACTCTATCTGGGATTCAATCTGTTACTCACTGTTTGTAGGAAACCATGACGATGAGGATAGCAGGGATGCAGCAGAGGATGATGATGATCGCCAGCGCTAGCAGAGCCCCCTCGGTGTAGCCCACAGCCTGAGCGGCCTTCTTCACACTGGCCACGATGTCTGGGGAGCGGATCTCAAGGATGCGGCCTCCCTCGCCCAAGTACGGCTGGAACTCCTTGTTGATTTCCAGAACGTTTCCATCTAAGAACCTTTTAGAACAGACACAAACAGACAGAGTTTAGGTATAGTTTGGAGAAAGAAGGTTGAGTTATGGTGCAAAGAGGTAGAAGTTTACATAGTCTAAGGGGGTATGGTAAGTACAGTGAATTATTGATAGAACTTTCAGAGTGCAATACAGTCTGGATAGAGGTATTAGATTAGATAGATTAGATTAGATAATACTTTATTGTCAGATCATAGATCTGAAATTTGTTTTACAATGAAACAGTAACTCTGTCACATAGACCCAATATAAGGATATTACACACAGACATAAACACACAGGACAATTGAATAAAAAAACATCCTGCTTCTTCTTCTTCTTCTGTCCCTATAATGACATCACTGATTTTATGGATGAAGTTCCTCGTACTGAAGTATGAAGGACTGTTAAAGTTTTGGCACACAGTACTTGATAACAGCACGTATTCTGTGTTTAGAACATGACTGGGGTCAGAGATGATGTTTGAGGATACATGGATAATAAGATCACTAAGGCACTGTATAGGCAATAACAAGAGGTCTGGTACGTGAAGTCAGATGTGAACAGGGCAGTGCTTTAGGTGGGCCGGATGCGCCGGTACTCAGCACCACCACTTCTAAAAATGCCCCTCTTGAGTACTACCACTTATTTAAGCAGCCAGTACGTTCACCCCCATGGCTAACAGTACCACTACTCTGCACGGAGCTGACCCGTGCTCTGAGCCGGTCTGTTTCTCAAATTTATACAAACACACTGCAACTCTTTCTGTGGTCTGAGCAGCATGTCCTGTTCTCTACTCTGTTTGGCTCGAAGTTGCAAAACACATCACTTTTACTAATCTTCTAATCATAACAGACGACGGAAAATTAGAGGACTGGCACTTTTGTCCACTTAAAGCACTGAAACGGGGTAAAGAGATGTGATGTGGTTTGGCCCAAAGCTATTCTTGCAAAAGCAACTATACCATGAAATGTAAAAGTGTTACATTTGATTCCAACAGGCAACAAATCATAGTACTAAGTTGAAAAACATTACCATTTTAATCAATTCATTCATTTTATTTTAACATATATTATTACTTTTTGAATCACTTAACTCATTTCTGAATAAAAATCCAGTGACAGCGACACGTTATGTGGCTGACATGTGAAGACACGTAAAACAATAAACATGAATAACTACTACAGATATTCAAGAGAACAATTCTCAAATATGTTTTGTTTTATTTTTCATAATGCAAGGGTAAAGGGTAATGTTCGAATGTGCTTTAGCGTTGTTGATGTCGGGGCATCCTCCTCTGCTCCTCCACTATGGCCAGTCTTTTTGGGAAGGTGGATAGCTATGCCCTTTGTTCCTCACTTTTTTTAGAGCAAACTCCATTTCCTTTTTGTTCATTTTCAGAAAACGCAAATCCTCTTGTGCTGAGTGAAGTTTAGATGACAGCTCCACTAACTTCAGTAGTGGGTTGAGAGTCCATTACTAGTGCTTTACAGGCCTCTGGATCTGACCTGTTTGTGTTTCTCTTCTCAGTGATGATATTGTCCTGCGCTTTAAGTTGTTCCTTCAGCTTTTCAAGGACTTTACTGGTGGTGGCTAGCTCTTGTTTGAGTTGGAGCTTGTCTCATACTTAACTGTTATACAGATATTGAGTCTCCTTATATGCATTAATTTGGGTTGTCTTTCTTCTGGAGAGAAGCTTTGAATTTTTGCATCTCCGAGTCTTTTTCTTCAGTCTTATTCCTGACTTTTTTGGAGTTTGCAAGTTCTTTCTTTAGCTGCAGATAAGCTTGTGGACCAAAGAATTGCTTAATCGAACCTGATCTGCAAGTTTGGCCCTTTTTCGCTTCAACACGTCAGTCTTATCCCTGACTTTTTTGGAGTTTGCAAGTTCTTGCCTTAATCTGGTCTTGCAGTTGCTCGTTCTTCTTCTGGAGAGAATCATTGAGTTTTTGAACCACCAAGTCTTTTTCGTGGTCGATTCTCTCCTGAGACTTAAGCTTGCGGTCCAAAGAATTGCTTAATTGGACCTAATCTGCAAGTTTGGCCCTTGTTTGCTCCAACTCTTCACGCAGCTGCCTGACCAGAGTCAGGAAGTACCTGGACCAGACTTCTTACCTCTGGGTTTGAGGGGTCCTGGGTGTTGGGAGACATCAGTTGGATCTCCTCTGCACATTTTAATCAGATGGTGAACTATGTGTTTTTGCAATATATTTATTTTCTTGCAATGTTGATTGTTGCACATTGAACTACATACTCTATTTATTTGAACACACCATGTTGCCTATACTCCAGTCACATTATACTATGACAGTACTAGTTTTGTGACTAAATTGGAAGATTGAATTGTGGATTTCAGTCTTAATAACTGACACTGGACACGTCAACGAGTTAGACAGAAGATTTAAATTAAACGTATAAAAAGGGTTGGTGTTAGAGGCACTTACTGCTCGAAAATGTCACTTTTTGTATAAGCAATTTATGTAGTTTGCCTGTACTGAAATCAAAATAGGTTGTGTTCACATCATTCTAGAATATGACCATGATCTAAGATGGAGGGCAGGAGCCTGTATATCGCTATCAACATTTCATAATTTGGAATTACATATTCCAAAAATCCACAAATGTTGAATCTTTGTTGACAGGGATTCCACAAACTTGTCAAATGAATCACATTTTTGCGATTAAATAATGACACCACTTTATGAAGCTATAGTAAAAACACAATAATCTTATTTGTGATGGCAGAGATAAGCCTGTCGATAACGATAAGAAATTTTGAACCATGGTGTATTGTTACAGAGAAATATTGCGACACAATCATATTTAAACTGCTTAATGTCATTTTAATTAAATACAGTATCATTAAAAGATCTGAGCTGCCATAGAAGTTGTATATTCTACACTCTACAGCTCAGATCTTTCATTAAAAAAACATATCTTATATAAAAATGGCAAGAATCTCCACACTATTGCAACGAAATTGTACATTCGATAAATATGAAGCCCCAAAATATATTGTTGCAGCTTTCAGCATATCTGCACTTAGACAATTAAACACCAAATTCTACCATAGAATTCTCACCAGCTCAATTTTACTAGGCAGTTTATGTCAAAGGCAAAGACGTCATGTGAACCCAACCCTGGCCTCCGGGGTTACTGCGAATTCTACGACAAATATTCTAATAGGGGTCTCTGCCTGCATGACCCATTTTAGTACATTACATTTGAAAAACATCACAACCATGTCAAGAACCTGACAGACGCGTTTTTCCATGTGAGCGGAAAGGCATTTTTGCATAAACATCCTCTAAGTGGCAGCCATTAGATTAACTTGTCACCCAAAACGGAATATGATTTATCCTTGTGTGGCCTGGCATAATAAGCAATGAAATGAGAAAATAAATACTGCTGATTCAATTTGATGCAATCATTTAATCAGATATCCGTGTTATTTAATGAGATGATTTGTTTACTAATTTGCAAAGAAAATGTCAAGGTTAAAATGTTTCAAATGCATCGTAAACAAAATATTATCTATTATTTGGATCCATTGGTTTCGGAGTGATGAGAAATTAGCTCTGTTGTCATAGCAATTAACGATTCATTGTTCATATGGCCAAACGTGCCCGTCAGTGGCTCATCTGAACTCATCAGATTTCAGAAGCTAAGCAAGGCCCTGCCTGGAAATGCCGCAGTGTATCTGGCATTTGAATGAGTGAATGAGTAATGCAATGTAAAGCACTTTGGGTGTTTTGAAAGGCGCATCGCCAAACATTACATGTTTTGAATGGTAAAACATTGTGTCAAAATTGTGTTAATAAAAAGGAAGCTAAAACTCAAGGTAAAGTAAATTGTATACATTTTACTTGTCAGTTTAAGTCCGCTGCCACATCCAATTATACTCTGTTTTCTTCTATAGGTGAATACACACAGAATAGAAGGTCATTAACAGACTTCTTGGCTTTATCTATTCTCGGGGGACACAAATTGCACGGGGGGCTGCATTCAAGGTGGTATAAGGACAGTCCAGTGCACGCAGTATGCAGCAGTGGGGAGTCGCACATGAACAACATGCAATTACCCTGTGATGAGGTGACACGCACGCTGCATCTGTAATCACAGAACTGGACCTTTGCACGTCCTTATTAAAGCAAGGCTGTAGCAAGATTGTGAGAGAATGAGTGCTGACTAGATTATAGTACAAACAGTTTGAATATAAGGTTACACTGAAGGGGAAACACTACAGGCTAAAGTCTTTTTTTTTTAAATTTGTTGTTTTTTGGTCAGTGTACTCTCTCAACATGTAAGCTTTCACATGGAAACAAAAAAAAAATGAACCAATCTGCACCTGAAGATGTTATAATGTTAATTTAATTATAGTCAGTGGTAAAAAGTAAAAGCAGTAAAGTACTGTACTTTGCTAAAAATAAGTTTTACAGAGGGTACTTTTTACTTTTATTTATCTGTACTTTCTACACCACTACATTTTTTTAACTGGATTGAAAAGTAAAAGTATTTTTTTATTATTGTTTGAGACTTGCTGAAAAGCTGCAGGGGTTTATTTTTAACACGTTCATAATGTGAGGAAAGGAAATATACAGATAAAAACAGCTAAAAAAAAGGATTGATTCAATTGTTTCTGTTGAACAAAATTCAGCACAAATCATAGTATTTTTTTATCTGTTCTGTTTTATTTAATATGGCAACAAAATGAACTAAGAAATGTTACATATATGAGAAACTACAGAAGAAGTTTTAAACTGATATCTTTGTCCTATTCACCAGCAGTGTCTGGCCTTAATGGCTAACATACCTTGAATATTTTTGATTCTCACTTTATCTGTCAATGTAGACTGGTTAGTTTAAATGTGAGCTGTTTTCAAAAGTAAAAATCTCAAATAATTGTCTGAGTTTGTGATGTGTTTTGGCCGCTCCAGAGTGTGAGCCACCTGTGTGAAAAATACACTTCAAGTGTATTTTGGTTTGGTGAATGAATTCATCTGCGATCCAAGGTAAGCTCCAGTCTGCTAAGCACAGAGAGCTACTGAAGCAAGCAATGCAACTGTTCATTAGAGCGCTTGGCATAACGTTTCGCTTTAAAGTTAAAGGAAATTTACATGTTATGTTGGACCATAAAAACTCTATAGCATGCAAGAAAAGTGTGCTAGACTGTTTTTCTAGACTTGGTGTATTTTTAAACATTAATATGCACAATTTTCATTTTTGTACATTCCAGGGTTTATGCTAGACATATGCTAATTCCTCCTTAGCCCACATAGCTTCTAGCAGGTCATCTAATTGTAATTCAGACATACATCTCATTATATGGAAATTGAATGTCAAAATTGTATTCATTAATTTAAAATACACGATGTAACTTTTCTAATAGAGAGTCTACCATATATTCTATATTTACTTCAGGAATATATCACATTTCAAAATTTGTTTTGGTAACAGGTCTATTTACATAACTTGCATTTATTAAATTACGTGTTCTATACTGTGGAAAATTCCAGACAAAGTAGTAACATCACCATAGGTACAAAAAGGTGGCATCAGAAATGTTACACAATGCACCTTTAACCTGAAAAGAACCACTGACATTCTAACTGTCCTTGTCCCAAGTGCAACCCTGTAATGGTACATGGTTCTAGTAAAGAATAACCTACCTCTACTTCAAACCAGCACACAATGACAATTATGTTTTTTCTCTTTTCCAATTCACGTCACTCTCCACGCTCCCTGCCCCTCTCCAATGAGAAAGGCTGATGTTGTCCTTCCCCGGTCACAGCCAAGGACATGTATACAAATTATCTGAAATGCCATTTGAGTGGGTGATTTAAATGAACGGAAATGGTCATAATCACATTCATGAAGGCTTTCTCTGCAGACAAAACAGCAGTGGCTAAATGGATAAAAAGATCACTGTTATAATAAGGTGACAGCTGGGGTTTGAGGTGGAATAGGTTATGTTCACGTGACATCGTAGAATCCCTATAGTATAACACTGACCTGGAGGACAGGTCAGAATTCTGTCAGAAGAAAGAGTATTTATCTGTTTAAAGGCGCTGTACCTGATTTTAATCATCTCCAAAATGTGAAAAACAGAACTAGTTCATTTTAAAATGTTCGCAGTGGTCCAAAGTCACTTACCTTATGCATTCTGCGCATCCTAATTATTCACCATGATGAATTTAAATCGCTCTTTGCAACTCCCAGAAACAAGAGTGGAATTTTACTGCGACAGTGACGCTAACAACAACTAGCATGCTAATGTACACTTCCTGATTTTTGGACGAATGCTTTCTAATCAGATGCAGACAGCACACAGCGGACTTCAAGGACCTCAAGAGCTGCTTATATGATATATCTGTACTTGGGCAAGACAATTTTGTGAAAATAAATAAATAAAATTGGCTACCCACCCTTAAACTGTCAGACTGCAGATTAGTTAACCTGGATTATGGTTAACAAGGATTATTTTTTTCCAGTTTCCATAGTTTCAGTAGGTGGTGGTATAATTTGACCCCAGATACGTTGTCAGTTGAAAGGACTTTAAGCCATAATATTAATATGGCAAGTTTGCGGGGAAAATGACTTACAAGCAATGATTAGGTTCAACATTTGTGGATCAGTCTACAATATCAGACCACTGCAAGAGGAAAAACCATCATTGTTGGGACTATGCAGAGGTCATAGGCACAGACGGCCACAAGTACCATCGTTGGATCAGGGAGGCCATCCAGATCCAGAAATGTGTCCACCAGACTGTAAATCGGGATGAGGGGGTGTACCAACTTACTCACACCTGGGATGTACTTCTGAACAAGTTGGGGTTCTGATTTAAACAGATATGGGATCTTCCGTCTTGGAGATATGACAACAGTCAAAATCAACTGACCAAACACATCGCCACAACATCACATGACGCTTCTGACTGAGGAGTGCACCCGAAACTGTTAAGGTATGATCATAAGAAACTATATTATAATTTGTGGATCAAACATTTTGATATTTCTTTAAAAAACTGTGAATATAAACCTCAACCCCAACTTCTGAAAATATAACATCATCATATTCTGGAAGGTTAATGCCACCAGTAAATGCATAAAGGGGAGCAGAAGTAACAATCCCGAAAATAAGGGTATTTCCTATTGACTGGCACTACCCTGCCGGATGGGGGATGCCTTTTAAAGATTAATGTGTTTGGTTTGACAGATAGGAGAGAGAACAGAAAAAAAGCTTGTGCGTCTGTCCTCAGGTGCTATCTCAGACCGCCGCTGACTTCTGAACAGATGAAAAATGGTTTGGAACTTTGTCTCTGATACTTTGGAAAAACACAGGAAAAAAGAAAACAAAGGTTGGAACAGCGAGGTAGATCTCTTTGAGTCCATATGCCACAAAGACAGCCACGGCTTTCAAGTTTGGAGGTTTTATTTTTTTATTCGTGCCTGATCTAGGAATATATATTAACTAAAGCAGGGTACAATATATAAGCCAATGCAAAATTTAAATGGTAAGTAGGCTAAATAAAACAACTGAATGTGACACAATTTTTATTCTGTCCATGTTGAAACTTTGGTTTTAGTTCAGATTTTATTTTTTACACTATTTTATGTTGATCCAAAGCAAAACTTGATAATATATTTAAGATGTATACATTAATTTAACCTAAAATATTTCAGTTTATGGTGATGTAATATTCTGTGTGTAATGTGTATTTAACATTTACTTTTAGTTTTAGTGTATGATTTATGCCTCTTATTATTATATAGTGCTGTAAATACATGTAATTCCTTGACTAAGCCGCTAACCATTTCTGCATTAGTAACAGTTATTTTGTGCCTGATCTGATTTTACAAAATGCCTTTATTGCTGGAATCCTTGCGCCCTCTGCAGGCAGATGAATTGCCTTGTCTTCCACACATATTTATTAGTTTGGTTCACAAATCATGAAAGACCAGGGCCAAGATGTCTGACGAGGCAGATGAATTGCCTTGTCTTCCATACATATTCATTATCTTTGTTTACAGATCATGAAAGACCAGGGCCAAGATGTCTGACTAAAAACATAGCATAGGACCGTTAAAGTGATGTCTGACTCACCACACCTGCGCAAAGGCTGTGACATACAGCGTCTTATGATCAATGGGAGATTTTCAGTAGATGATTTTTTTCGCAGAATCATGATGTGGTTTGAGGATAAAGCAAAGGCTTGAGGGGTACAGCAGGGCACGGGGACATCAAATTAAAGTAAATGACTGCCGACTGCGCATGTGGTAATAGAATAGAGGCACTCACTTGAAGAGCTCCTGTCTCTGGATGGCCCTGTTCGTCAGCGGGTCAATGGCGTACACCATCAGGTCTGATTTACTGTAGTCTTCCAGCTCATAGCCGTCACCGTGGCGACGGGGACCGATGGCCTCCACTATCACTTTGGCACCGGGGATTTGGTCCTGGATGTGACGCTCCAGAATTCTGCCAGGAAAAAAAAAGAAAGTAAAGGTTTTAATAGATTGTGAACCATTTTTGAATAACCTTTTTAATTGTTTAAATATATACAGCAGGATCCACTTAAACCTATAAGCAACTATAAAAAACACACATCATGTTCCATCTGGCAGCAGTGGGAATGAACCATGAAGAAAAACAAACGCCAGCCATGCTAATAGAAGTGTGTAGTTGTAATGGAAATGACTGAGTGGCTGTTTTCAAAATTGTCATGCTGTCTTTATGGAAAGAATAAAAAACCTAAAAAAAATATTTTGACCATGAGGGCACTTTAAGGACACTTGCAGGGCACAAAACAAAGAGGCTATTACTAGAGAGGTACTCTGGCTCTTTCTGTGCACGTCCCTGACACTATTGATAAGTGCCTCCATCTGAACGTACAACAGATTCTAAAAAAAAAAAAAAACCACTTTTTCAGTACTGATTTCTATATTTCACCATTTAACAGCCCAACAAAGTTCCACAATGCAGACTTTTTCTTGATTTTCCCTAATTAACACTGCTCATTATTAACTTGTCTCCAAAAGTCTCCACACTTATCCCTTAATGCCAGATGTCAGCTCGGAAGTTAAACCACTAAAGTATTTCCGGCACCTCCAGATCCACAGTAATATGAGAGGCTCGTCTTAAGCACCCTCTCTGGCTGTGATGGTCCCACTGTGCCCCCCTCTCGTCTCCAAAAAACGGCTCTTGGCAAAAAACACTGCCTTCTGATAATCCCTGTTCAGGCACCACAAAATCCACACCTCAAATTACAGCCAATAAAAGAAAAGCCGCGCTGACTCCCGCTGCCAAGATGGATAAACCGTGTGCACTCAGGTAAAATGCTTTAGCAGACTACTTAGAAGTTGTTATGATGTTATGCAGAATCAACTTTTACAAGCTTTTTACTATGTTAGGTTGTTTCAAGAAGTAGAATTTTGGTTCATGTTTTATTGTGATAAGGGGAACGCTGTAACAAGTTATTATTTTGCCTTCTCTGGGCTTTTTACAATTAGAACCCAGTAAAACCCCACTGTGTGACATTTTCACCAATAAACAGACTAAAATAAAGCATTAACATATTTAATTATGACTGCTGAAATGTTTTGCAGTGGGGCTTTAAAGCTACCATCTGTAATTAGTTTGGCCGACCCGCCCCTGTTCTATTCTCACACTTCACCATTAGATGCTATCTATGTTAGTTCTGTCCGGTAGCGTGCCAGCTTTGGCCTGAGAGAAGAAACAAAGGTCAAGTGAGGGGAGGGTGGAACAGGTTTCACATCTGGTAAAAAAATCTAATAAACTTACAAATGGTAGCTTTAATACAATTTGAAAATGCATTATTAGAAGTTTACATGCATAATTTAAAGTCCATGCAAGAATCAATATGCTAACATAGCTTTGCAAAACTAGCTTTGCTGCTTTGCCGTTTAAAAAACTTGGCTCACATCCAACTATTACCAGCAGATGGCGACAGACACTAATCCAACTAATCCAAGAATACAACGAGACAGTCATTAGCAGCACTTGCTCAAACCCACAACCTCGCCACTGGTGAGTGAGATGACTAACTGCACATCACGTTTGCTTGTTTGTTTCATACTTTATGAGTTCTTCTTTCTTCTCCTCCACCAGCGTAGGGGGCACTGTAGACACTACCACTTGCATGTCCAACGCATTCACAACAGAAACCTGCAAAAAAGACAGACAAAATTGAAACATAACTAGATGCCAGTATTAAGATGGCTTGCTTTCCTGTTGTGACTATATCTGACAGAGCACTAGAAAATACTTTAATTGGCCACTTGTTTTTGCGTCAGGGAGCAATCCTATCCAATTCATATGCAGTTGTTAAGTGTATATCGGCAACAGGCAGAGAGCGGAGGAGCCAAATCCCCCATGCGAATACTGTGAAATTAGGTTTTCCTCTTGAAAATTAACGGGCCCCACGCTTAACCATTCGCTGCTCCCTCACACGTGGCAGCCAATGTCCCAAGCTCTCCTTCTGTCTTGTTAAGGCCTTGTTAGCCGGGTGTATTTCAATAAGACACAAATGTAATATAAGGCTGAAACGCAGATAGTTAGATGGATGGAGAATTTTGTGCAAGGCAAGATTCAAAGGCAAAAAGGTAGGGACGGAATGTATGAATGAGAATTGGGTTTTGATAAAAAAAAAACATTTGGAAGAGAAATTAGATTGGAATCAGGATTTAGGATTTGGAAATAGGATTAAAGATTGAATTGGAAATGAAAACACAAATAAATTTCATAGCTACTGTAAAATCTATTGCAAATGGGCCATCTGGGAGCTATAAAACCTAGCTAAAAATGTAACTTTAAGCCTGTTTTCAAACTTTTTCTTTCCCAGAAAATCAAATACAATCCAATGGTATGGCACCTACAGGATTGTGTGAGTACTATAACAACATTTGATCCTTGCACGTCTTACCAAGAACATCTGTCATTGTCCGATCTACGTCATCAGAGGTATAATACTCCCTACAATGGAAGCATAACTAGACCTTAATGAACAATATTATCACAGTACGTTGAGTGTTGTGTCTCTGGGTGTCGTATTGATGGTAAATAAACTTCTCTTGCGTTAGACATCTACTGTCCTGCCTCTCTTTACAACTCTTGTGCTACTTCAATTATTCTACAAATAATTCAAGTTATTATAATATATTTTAATATTGATTTTAAATTGTATTGGTGTAAACAGTTCTTGCAATATTAAAATAAAAATGAGCAAACTATAAACTAAACTACATTGCTATGTGGCATGTGTAGTCGGGCTGTACGATTAATTAATCAGTCGAATCGAAATCGTAATTTGAAGCAGAAAGCAAAGAATGCAGTTATTTAAGTAACGTCATTTCCTCTACAAACAAAAATGTAATCTTTTATTACATAAGAAAAGCTGCTAACCCTGTAGTTTAGACCTCTGCAAAGACGTTCTGAAATCCATGGGATTCTTGGATTAGTTTGAAGTTCCGATTTCAGTATTCTCTCAGATCTGAATGCTCCTAGACATCTTTCAAATTTTAAACGTGAACTTCGAACAGATCTAAACATAAATCGCAAATCGAAAATGTAATTGCAATGTCAGAAAAATCGCAATTAGATATTTTTCCAAAATCGTGCAGCCCTAAGAATCATGGCTATGAATACTAGTTAGAGCCTCCTTTTACGGTTTGAAAATCAGGTTGCCAAGGTTTAATCCACTTTTCATGTCTCCAAGATCGGAATAATGAATGTACAGTAGGGTATTTATCAGATAATTATTCATCTTATTACAGTCATTATGAAAATAAGCTAACCTTAGAGACAAATCCACAAAGCAGACATTAGATTAGTGCCCCATGTCTTTCAGAGCGACGGGTCTGCTTTAGTAATTGTATTCACAGGCTTTTGTGGCTCTCTCTCATTTACAAGCAGAATGACTTTGAAAGAGAAGACGACTGGTGTCCTCTTCTTTTACTGTTTCTGCTTTCAATGAGAGGGATGTAACTCTATTCAAGCAATAATCACAGGCCACAAAGCAGATATAAGGCTAAGGATCACATAACTGATTACTGTGATGAAGAAAAATTGAATATAAAAAGCATTTTGTCAACTATAGCTTTTGATAAAATAAATACTAGAGTGAACATCCCCACAGTAACCAACAGTGACATCCAGACCCAGCAAAATTATTAGTATTAGTTATTTTTCTCTCCAATAGCAGGCTGCTTGTCTCCATGGATATATTTTTATGCCATACTGAGGAAGCAAAACAACATCTCCATGGAGACGAGAAGGTTTCAGACCCAGCTCTACAAAACTTTAAGTGCACCTTTAATCCTAACAATAATACTGCATGATATAAGGTTACATACAATTGCTGTCTGTCTTATTTACCACAGCAGGCATTGTCCGTAACCTATACCTTCATTGTTTGTACCCACCACCACCTCTGCGCTGTTGCTGAGGCCCTTCCCATAGTCGTCCGTAGCGATGACTTCGAACTTGAAATAGGAGCGCCTCATATTGCGGAACATCATGGCTGACTTGATGATTCCGGTGTAGGTCTCGATAACAAAGCTGTCCTGTCCCTCAGCAGTGGGAGGGATGATGAGGCGGTACGCATTGGCACTGTAGTTCCCCGTGTCTACATCTGTGGCCTGCAATCAAACAAATGCACATAATATTTAAACATGTAAATGAGAGTAACGATGCAAAAATGGCTATTCTGTTTTGGAAATGCATGCAACTTTTGAGAAGTAGTGGTAATAGTTGAGCTTTATGTGTATTGCATGAACTCTTACACAGTGGATCACCAAGTACAGTCTGAGAAAATATTTGGCCTTCTGAGTGCCACCAGGACTAATCCAGGTCTATGTGTAGACTTCTCCAGCTCTGTGGGGTTAAACCAGGTGTTAAGTCTTGGTTTAGCTCAAAAAAGGACAAAAACAAATAATACTGACTTAGGACTGGATCCAATGAACACTAGACTTGCAGAGGACCTCCTGCGTACCACCAGTGGCACATGTACCAAAGTTTAAGAAACACAGCTCTAAAACAATTATAGACAGTGGGTCTTGCCCAAAGACACAACAGTAAAATGCATTAGTGGCAACCGTGCTAAACTTGTGATTAGAAGGCAAAAGGCTACTGCACCCAAACTCATAGCATAGGATAAAAGTCACAGATTGGACAGTAGGTGACTACTGACTTCCTTATTTTACAGTTTGAAAACCAGGTACCTCAGTTTTAATTCACTTTTCAAGTTTCTAAGATTTGAATAATGAATGTACAGTACAGTATATATAGATTTTTCTCCTATTTTTAAGTCATTCTACACTGCACTTTTATGACGTTGGGGTTGAAATGTGGATTCTTTAAGTTGGGTTTCTTATTATTTTGAATAACAAGGTTGTTGACATTGAAATAGTGACATGTTTCTCTAATTTGAAATGTGGATTCTTTAAGTTGGGTTTCTTATTATTTTGAATAAATAATAATTACTACTAGGTCAAATAAGAGATCGGAGGCACTTCAATATGCCTAGTTGTTCTGTTATTTCTTATTTCCCCTTTCGACTTGCGTGCCCTGATGAAGACGCTTATCTGCCCACTTCTCTGAAGAGCACCTGATTGTTGTTTCACATAGCAGTGATCCAGCGAGCGCTCCAATTATATAGTCTCAAATAATAAGTACTATTTTAGAGACAGTGGTCATCTGGATGGGAGCTGAAACGTTTTGATCACAAAAACAATGTCCAGATGACCAGAAGCTGTCTCTACTTTGAACCACTTCTGGACGAGTGAGGGATGACAATTTTACATTCTTACACAAAGTAGAGACGGTTTCAACAGTGGTCATCTGCATGGGAGCTGAAGCGTCTTGATCACAAAAACAATGTCCAGATGGCCAGAAGCTGTCTCTACTTTGAACCACTTCTGGACGAGTGAGGGATGACACGTCTCATTCTTACGCAGACTTTGATGTCGTAAATACATTTGTGAATTTTAAACTGATTACCATGGGCGATTTGACATACCTACCTACTATAGTAAAGACATTATACAAGCAATTTGATTTATCTTGAAAATTGTGTTAAAAGTTGACAGCATTTTCAAAGTTTCAGTTCAGAAATTTTGTGACCTATCAAGCAAGAACAAGAACACCAAATTTCCAGCTTCTCTTACTAAAATTACATTCCTGCAGCTATGACTGGAATCCACCTTTTACGCCATCAACTGCTCCATTTCCGTGTGAGTACAAGTGACACATACAAGAGCCAGCTGCAATCAGCAAAGGTGGAAAAGCGCAGTGGTTTTGAGTCCTTTGGTACAAACTGATTTCTAACGTGTTGTGTAGAGCTTCAATAGCGGGATTCATTTATCACAGTTATTCGGACGCCTTCCCATATCAGTTCTTTCATTAAACTAATTCATCATCGCGGTCTATGGGGTTTTCTCTCACAGAGGATGGTGTGGCTGGGCTGTCAATGTCCCCATGTTTAATAATGCCCATCAAAGATACAGGCGATGTGCTGTATTAGTTAATATGGGAGAAAAGAAATGGCAGTGTATTGTGTATTTTCGTGACAATATTTTAATTCTGGTTGATTAAATACTGTCTGTTGTATGTTAACTTGGTGACATCCAGAGGAGACGGCATGTAGCCAATTTAGAAGGCTTGTCCACGCAAATGTTATTTTTGTAACTGTGATATTTCTCTCAACTCCAAAGCATTATATTCACACTTTAAAGGTTATATATTACGTTAAATTGACTACTGTGAGCTTTATGCCATGTTAGAATGTTGTTATCTCCTCAAAAACATCCCTGGAGTTGTGTTGTGTTTCATTCACATATATTTAACACACAAACCCTGTCTAAGGCTGTCTACATCACCAAAGCTCAACCTTGTGATGTCATGAAGTCTTGGTTTCAAATTAACAGCTCCTTTTACCTTTTGTTCAGTAGATATTGGGAATTCCAGGGCTGAAATTTTCCATATGATTCTAGTGAAGGTTTATGGAGTTTAAAAACACAGTGGAGCGCTTCCTGTATTACCACATGATATCACAAGGTGAAACAGAGCGTTGTCTGTGCATTTTCTGTCAGGTATGTTTGTGAGAAGGAAAAAACATCATAACATAGATCTGAAAATAGCATAATGTGATCCCTTTAAGCAACATGTTTTCATATTTTAAATAAATGTCCAGAAATTTAAATGCCTTTTGGGATTCCATGAGATTTCAGTATTTCCAAACATAATCTGTATTCTATCCTCCATAAACAGCAGCATATGGCATCTTAGGCTAAAAGGACCTTTATCTGATTTTTACTGTCTTTAATACTTAAAAAACTGTTCATTTTAAACGATGGTCCAAACCTACTCCCCATTTTCCTAACACATTCCTCTCATCCTAATTATTCACCGCAATGAGTTTATAAGCGTCTTTCAGAGGCCAGAGTGGAGTTTTGCCGTCACGTTAATGATAACAACAACTAGCATGCTAACAGTGTTACTTCCTGGTTCGGGAGTGATTAAAAACACTATATAATTGGATGCAGCCAGCACAATGAGACTCACTTTGACCCTAAGAGCTGCTTTTACAGTATCTCTGTACTGGGACAAGGCTGTGGCAGCTATGACGGGACATAGTCTCATAGTCAACATTTGAACCGTTACATGGATTTTACAAAACGCTTGGTAATAATATGTGTAAAAATCAAACCCAGCTAAAGCAGGAAGCTCTCGACCTTTTGAAATCAGAATATGCATGTATTCAGATTTTGGGGTTCAGGAAATTGTTAGACTTGTACAAAAGTATATCAAATTTCAAGATGCCAAATTAGATGGAGAACTTTTCTATCCTTTTCTTTCTAAAATATATATATATTTTTTTTAATTTACCAACTGCCTACTGAAAAATAAGTGTGTGAGGGGTTATTTGTATTTGTTCATTAGTTAGGAAACAATCAGCACTAAGTAATAGTGGTTTCAAAAACTCCCCATTTGCATTTTTCTTCTGGCAAACTTTTAATAATTGGCTTTTTGCATCTTGTGTAATAAAATGATTTATTTGCTGGAGTAGAATGTTGGATTTGTATTTCAACTTTTTCACTACAGTTAAAAAAAATAAATGAATACACTTGAATATATTTGTTCTGAAAGCATATTTTTAATACTTTTTTATTACTACTACTACTACAACTACTTTCCACAACTACTACAACTACTACTACTACTTCTTCTACCACTACTACTACTACTACTACTACTAATTTCTACTACTACTACAACTACTACTACTACTACTAATTTCTACTACTACTACAACTTACTATACTACTACTAATTTCTACTACTACTACTACTACTACTACTACTACTACTACTACTACTACTTTTACTTCCACTACTGCTGCTGCTACTGTAGCAACTTTCTCAAGCCATTTGGGAACTATTACTACTACTACCACTCCCTCTACTACCACTATCACTATTATCTGGTCTGGTAGTAAGTAGTAGTAAGTAGTAGTAGTAAGTAGCAGTAACTGCTACTACTTACTACTACTACTACTACTACTACTACTACTACTACTTACTACTGTGATCAGATAATCCTCATGATTTCCATTACATTATAAAACATGCAGGTAATGATAAAACCATATAGCCCTCCTCCATTGACCTTTGCGGCTGCATTCGGACTGTCCACGCCGCTAACACAAAAGCATCAATTTTGTGAGTGTCTGTCTGCCTCTACTGACACTGATGAATAGAACCAATCGGATTTTTCTTCAGCTATTTGCCCAGAACAGAAAGGCGCCCGATAAGGTCTGAATAAGAACCCTGCATAGTATATCACACACAGGCACAGATTTCCATCGGCTAAAACACCAAATAATGCAACCCACGGACGGGCTAATGGTGTGTTGACATTTTAAAAGCAGTAAA
>JACM01063343.1:0-15887 GCA_000787095.1 Periophthalmodon schlosseri
AGTTTATAATTTTACTTCCTGGCTGGCAGCAGATATGACATACATAGCAACCATAATGTTTACAACGGCCAAAACTTATCTAAATTACACAACAGGGATTCTGTAGGGACTCAGTACTACTGGCTGTATTTTTGTTCTTTTCTTCTCAACTTTTTTTTCCCACAAACTGATGCTTAACCAATGTAAAATTATGATACATATTTAGCACAGGTACTGTCCCACCAAACCCGGTCAGAATTAGAAACATGAAACCTGTCGTATGCACTTTAAGCACAGATCATTTACACACACACACACACACATATATAAGAGTATATAGAGGGGTTGGGGGTCTTACCTGTGAGTGGGGGGGCTTCCTGACTGGCCACACTCCTCAGCACGCACAGCACAAACACGGCCCTGCTCCAGATCGTAGGTCCATACATCCTAATCACTGAGCACGCATCACTCAGGTGTGAGCTGCAGGAGAACAGGGACATGGGACAGTAAGTATGGAGGAGGACAAACAGATTGCAAATATTCAATATATTCCATGATTGCCATGGTCGTGGTTGGCTGCTCTTGTGGCTGACTGGCTGACCACTGAGCAGTTTGTAAACTTTTTTATCATTTTTAACATTTGACCAACAAAGAAGAGCAGCATGCCAAGTTCAAAGGACAAAAGTTAAGGACTAATGGATTGTGTTATATGAGCAGTTTGTTTTTCTTGTATCTATGGCGACCCTGCTTGGAGATAGTTATGCTAACCAGTTACCTCTGAAATGCTACAGACTTTTTACAACAATGTAACAGACTTTCTACATCAAATATGGCAGAAGACATTCCAGAGAGAACAGCCTGTCTCGTCACCGACACAAACAGCAGCGTCTCTAGAGCTCACCTGGCGCCCCCTGGAGGCTGCTGTGATGCTGCAGGACACAGAGGACACAGAGGAGGGACTCTTTTGTCCTGAGACTGTTACTCCCCTCAAACTGCCCTGACACTGGACCTGATGACTCTGCCTTTGAGCTGCACTCAGACTTTTGTTTGAGCATTTCTGTTATTGTGTTTTCCTGCTCGGTGTGTTTACACTGCCCCTCGGGGACAGATACAGACATATTGATTTGATATAGGGGAATATATTGGGAAATAGATAACAGAATATGTCCTGGTTGAGTCTTGGTCTAGTCCAGATTTAGTCCCAGTGTATCATCATCTATATAAAAAGTATAGAAATATAATAAAGGCTGCAACAAGTGCTGCTGTGCAGTCTTCCAAATGATTTCTGAACTTTTATTATTTTTATCATTTAAATGAACTTAATTACAAAAACAATGGACATGATGCCATCTTGCTTATGTTATAATTTGGTGTTTTTGTTCAAGACAATTATCCAATCAGAAAGCAGAATGAGCCTCACATGACTCTCTCATTTGGGTTGCCAGTTTCAGTGCTCAAATCCAGTTGTTTTAAACCTAAAATGCCTCTCTCTGATCTGAATGGTCACTACCTAAACCCCAGCACCTGCAGCCAATCATGAATCAGTGCTAGTGCAGCCTCTGCAGCTCAGTGAGTGAATTCTGGAGGTTCTTTCACATGAGGCCTGTCCATATACTGAGAATGAGACACACTCGTGTCTCTATCTGCAGGTTAAGGCTCTGGACACAGGCTCAGATGTGAGTGTAGTGTAGAGCGCAGGCTTCATACAGGTCCTTTAAGTTTTGTGCGATAGTTGAATCTCAGCACATTGTAAAACAGGCCTTAGTGCATTTCAGATGGAGTACTAAAATACCATCCTCAGTCGTTGGTATGATTTAAAATAAACTGTTCTACTCATAGTGGACGGTGAGTACATTTTGCACTTTTACATTATCAAACCATTTCAGATTCACAACCACCAGACAGTATTACACAATTACACACTGCTGTTATGCCACTCCTGTATTTGATTAACTCTAGTTTTTCAATGATATGACCCATATAAATTCACCCATGTGTGAGTATTATGGTCTGTCTCCTGTTATGAGACCTCCCCACACAGATAGACCTCCACACACAAACCTCCACACACAGACAGACCTCCACACACAGATAGACCTCCACACACAAATCAGATCACCACACACAAACCTCCACACACAGATCAGACCTCCACACACAGATCAGACCTCCACACACAGATCAGACCTCCACACACAGATCAGACCTCCACACACAGATCAGACCTCCACACACAGATCAGACCTCCACACACAGATCAGACCTCCACACACAGATAGACTACACCTCCACACACAGACCTCCACACACAGACCTCCACACACAGACCTCCACACACAGACCTCCACACACAGACCTCCACACACAGACCTCCACACACAGACCTCCACACACAGACCTCCACACACAGACCTCCACACACAGACCTCCACACACAGACCTCCACACACAGACCTCCACACACAGACCTCCACACACAGACCTCCACACACAGACCTCCACACACAGACCTCCACACACAGACCTCCACACACAGACCTCCACACACAGACCTCCACACACAGACCTCCACACACAGACCTCCACACACAGACCTCCACACACATAGACCACACCTCCACACACAGATTGCTCATGCCCAGTACAAGTGTTAGCTACTATTCATCTGTTTATTGGTGATATTTGGAAGATTTTTGCCCATTCCAACAGCACATTATGTTTTGGTTAATTGCTATGGCAACTGTGCTGGTTTTCATCACTCTGGACAGTGGTGCGTGTGATCCTATGTGTGTTCACCTGTGCACAGAGAAGTGTCTGTACCAGCTGTGCTACAATCTGCTGCTCAAGTGTCATTAAACCTCTCTCTCCTCTCTGTGTCCTCCCTCTCCCCTCTCTCACTCTTTATCCTCTCTCTGTCCTCTCTTTCCTCTTTCACGCTATCTCCTTCCTCTCTCCCATTTTTCTCCTCGTCCTCTGTTAAGTACTGTACAGATACTTAAAAAGTATACTTACATACCGTACTTTACGACTTTTACTTTGTTACATTCCACCTCTGCCTCTCTCTGTCTCCTTTGCCCCCTCTCTCTTTCCACCAGTCTCTCTCCTCCTTCTCCACAAGTCTATATGCCTGTCTATCTCTGTCTTCTCTCTCTCGCCTCCTCTCTCTCTCTCTCCCCCCTCTCCCCCCTCTCTCACTCCTCTCCCTCTCTCTCCTCTCTCTCTCCTCCTCTTTCTCTCCCCCTTTTCACTCTCTCTCTGTCTCTCTCTCTCCCCCCCTCCTCACTCTCCCTCTCTCTCCATCTCCTCCTTTTTCTCCCTCTCTCCTCTTTCTCACTCTCTCTTCCTCTCTCTGTCTCCTCTGCTCCCTATCTCTTTCCACCAGTCTTTCTCCTCCTTCTCCACAAGTCTATATGCCTGTCTATCTCTCAGTCTTCTCTCTCTCACTCCTCTCTCTCTTTCTCTCTCCTTCTTCTCACTCTCTCTTCCTCCTCTCTCTCTCTCTTCCTCCTCCTCTTCTCACTGTCTCACTCCTCTCTTTCTCTCTCTCTTCCCCCTCCTCACTCTATCTCTCTCTCTCTCCTCTCTCTCCTCTTCCTCCTCTCTCTCCTCTCTCTTTCTCTGTCTCTCTCTGTCTCTGTCTCTCTCTGTCTCTCTGTCTCTCTCTCTCTCTCCTTCCTCTCTTTCTCTCTCTCCATCTCTGTAGAACTCTATCAGTTCTAAATAATAGTTTTGTGCTTTAGCAGCACATAATAATTATTCAGATCAAATTACACATTTAATCAAATTACAGATTTATGAGACACTCTGTATTGTCCAGTGAACTCCTCTGGGGACTATCATTATTCTTATCTTTTGTTGATAGTCGATTTGGCAAATGAACTTACAAAAATACACAGAAAACTTCCAACAACTTGTACTGAGACGCTATAATTATGATAAAAAATATAATAAGCCGTTTGAGATAATTACACAGAACAACTCACAATACAACTCAGATATCAGCAAAGACGGGAGCATCTGTTTCATATTTAGACAGATTCATGTACACAGTGATGTATTGTTTTTATTCCAGACAGAGGTGAGAAGAGCAGCCAAACACTGTTCTCACACTAAGAGTAACGTTACTTCAAAATAATATTACTCTAGTACAAATACAAAGTAGTGGACCAAGAAATTTCTTAAGATTAACGAAGTATTTGGGAAAAGTACTACACAAAACATGAAATAAGTCACAAAATGTGATTTTTTCAAAGAGCCACAAAAAATGAGCCAAACTAAATCATATCTGAAGGAGCCAGAAACACAAATGTTCAAGAGTACTGTTACTGCAATACAAATATTACTCAAGTGGGAGTAAAAGTATGCTGCTAGAAAAGTACTCAGAAAAGTACAGTTTCTTTGAAAAGTTAGTCAAGTAAATGTAACTGAGTAAATGTAACTGAGTACTACCCACGTCTGATTCCATATTGTAATTCTGAAATAAAAACGCGTTGGTTGAACTGTTACCCCTCATTATCACTGGCCTCCTCTGCTCTTCAGGCTAACAGCTTTGCACACATGCTAGCTAACATCACCAGGCTATTTGCACTTAAAGCTGACTGCATGTCTTAAAGGAGCTCGGTGCAGTAATAGGTTTGTTTTTGTCAACACACGGCCCAGTCTTGCCGAATTGCAGTGTAATTATTTTGCCTGTGTTTTGCTTTAGTCTGAAAAAGTTCCTGGACTCAATAAAGTGGTAATATCTGCACCTGAGCAATAGTCCCAATGTATTTTAAAGACGGGGTGTTATGCAAAGTCGACTGCTTTAAGGCGCCTGATTTGTCTGTTATTAATGTTCATATCTTAATTTACAGACACAATAGCAAAATAAACAAACCAGGATCATGTAGAGTGGGTTAATACAAACATTTTAAGAGCTAAATGACGAGTCTGACAGCAGCAGTTACAGAGAGAGGGGCCACCGTTTTTCAACAGAAACTGAATTGGAGCCAGAGTCGATGGAGCCGGAAGCGCGCCCATGCTCACTTGCTGTTTGGGACAAGGCACAAGCCAGTTTTTAAATGCAAAAATGCAAATCATGAGATCTTGGATTAAAAGTTCAACAAACAAGTGAGATATTGAGTCAGTCTATCGCCCGAGTCCCTTATAAATACATTTATTTATAAATACAGTTTATAAATACATTTTATACAGTGTTGTTCTCTTCTGACTGTTAGCGATAGCCAACCTACTTTTCCATAGAGTGAACAGTGATGGGTTTTGAATTCATCACCTGTTATGAAATAAAGGGCTGAGTGAAAGAGTGGACCTAAAAATGAGCTAAACTGTAAAATTCACAGAGCAGAACAGTTACAGAGTTTTTCACAGCGTTTTCCTTGGTGTATGTGTGAAAGTGTCACATAGATGTTCTCAGTGTTTGGTTGGTCTATTTTAAGAGAACACAAACCCAGGCAGAGCGGCTGAGAGCTCCCTGATAGCACAGTGATCGCAGACGACAAAATCACTGAAATTAGCAAGATCCACGATTCAGCAAAAAATGTAGGATCAGTTTGAACATTCAGCTGAAACAGGGACTGGGAGTTACAAAACCATTATGAAGTCGTTCCTTCATCACAGCCACACCTGGATTTCAGCATTACTCAGCAGTATCTACAAGAATTTTCAGATGCAGAGTGTTCCACCCACTTGTCTCCATGGAGATGATATTGCATCACTAGAAATGTTTCACAGTATGGCATTTAACTTACATATCTTTATCAGAGGTGGGTAGTACTCAGTTACATTTACTAAGTTACTTTACTTGAGTAACTTTCTAAAGAAATTGTACATTTCAGAGTACTTTTCTAGCAGCATACTTTTACCTCTACTTGAGAAATCCTTGAGTGTACTGAAGTAACAGTACTGTTACTTGAGTAAAAGTTGTGGTTCCTCTTCCCACTGTGAGTAAGTCTAAAGTGACTTGAGCTTTATGTCGACAATATGAAATGATTTGAATATTTGTGTTTCTTGCAGCTTATTCAGATATGAGTTAATTTGGTTCATTTTTGTGTCTCTTGGAAAATACCACATTTTGTGACTTATTTCATGTTTTGGCACATTCACCAAAATTATAAATGTTGTTACATCCTGATAGTTACTCTTTAAGTTACTCTTATTTGAGTAGTAGTTTTCCCAAATACTGTTTTACTCTTACTTGAATAATTTTTTGAACCACTACTTTGTACTTCCACTTGAGTAATATTATTTTGAAGTAACGTTACTCTTACTTAAGTACAATTGTTTGCTACTCTCCCACCTCTGATCTGTACGGTGACACGGTGATCGTGTGCTTCTCTGGAGCTGCTGGACTTTAAAGTAAAAGTAATATATTATACATGCCTTTCTGACAGTTTCTTGTGTAGATATAAATGTATGAGTCCTAAAAACCAAACCAATCACAGACCAGAGCTGCAGTCAGCCAATCACTGCACAGATCAGACAGTCAGCCAATCACAGCACAGATCAGACAGTCAGCCAATCACAGCACAGATCAGTGAGAGAAGCAGTTTATGCAGTATTGTTTAAACCATGACATGCATCGCTCATTCAATAAAACTGGACCACATTCTCCCACTGCACCATTATTTCACCCGGATGCCCTCCCGGATGATGATACAGGACTCTCAGATCAACAGCTCAACACACTGGTCAGACTGTAACCACACCCTCCGCTCTGGTCAGAGCAGGATGCCTGTATTACATCGTGTCTGTGTGGTGTCATGTGATCGACGTGCGTCCTGTGAAATGACGTTCCTTTTGTACAGCTGTGAAAACACATTTCCCTGCAGGGACAGTAAAGCCACTTATGAGCTCAGAATGACGTTTCCAAACAAACGACCTCCTCCGGCGTTTTCAGCAGAGCACAGACCGCACACACCTGCCACTCATTAAATACAAGGGACATACGTTTAGTGTGAAACAGCCTAAGCACCAATCCAGCCTTTTCTGTTCCAGTTCTCATTTCAATAGTATAGCTTTAAGTATTTGCCGACACCGATACCAACCGATACCAGAGCTTGAGCATGCAGAGCATGTGCTCCTGCCTGTGTGCTCCTGTCTGTGTCCTCCTGTCTGTGTCCTCCTGTCTGTGTGCTCCTGTCTGTGTCCTCCTGTCTGTGTCCTCCTGTCTGTGTCCTCCTGTCTGTGTCCTCCTGTCTGTGTCCTCCTGTCTGTGTCCTCCTGTCTGTGTCCTCCTGTCTGTGTCCTCCTGTCTGTGTCCTCCTGTCTGTGTGCTCCTGCCTGCATGCTCCTGTCTGCGTGCTCCTGTCTGCGTGCTCCTGCCTGCATGCTCCTGTCTGCGTGCTCCTGTCTGCGTGCTCCTGCCTGCATGCTCCTGTCTGCGTGCTCCTGTCTGCGTGCTCCTGCCTGCATGCTCCTGTCTGCGTGCTCCTGTCTGTCTGTTTGCTCCTGTCTGCATGCTCCTGTCTGCATGCTCTTGCCTGCGTGCTCCTGTCTGCGTGCTCCTGTCTACGTGCTCCTGTCTGTGTGCTCCTGTAAACACCCAAAAACCCCTGTTCTCCTGCCTGCTTGCGCCTGCCTGTGTGCTCCTGCCTGCTTGCTCCTGTCTGTGTACTTTTGCCTACGTATGCCTGTCTGTCTGTTTGCTCCTATCTGCGTGCTCCTGCCCATATGCTCCTGCCTGCATGCTACTGTCTGTGTGCTCCTGTCTGCAGGCTCCTGCCTGCGTGCTCCTGCCTGTGTGCTTTTGTCTGTGTGCTCCTGCCTGCGTGCTCCTGCCTGTGTGCTTTTGTCTGTGTGCTCCTGCCTGCGTGCTCCTGTCTGCGTGCTCCTGTATCCATGCTCCTGTGTGCGTGCTCTTGCCCACATGCTCCTGCCTGTGTGCTCCTGTCTGTTTCCACCCTGATCAAAGGGAACAAGGAGGTGTTTTCGCTCAGAGATACTTTTGGCCTGGCCTCAGCTTCTCATTGACTGGGATAAGAGGACACAGTGTGTTCCTTTGATTCAGCACAGAGGGAGGATCACCCAAACACCCAAACAGCAGACACCCAAATATCAAACACTCAAACACCCAAACACCCAAACACCAAACACCCAAACACCCAAACACCCAAAAACCCAAACACCAAACACCCAAACACCCAAACACCAAACACCTCAAAACTCAAACACCCAAACACGCAAAAACCTAAACACCTAAAAACCCAAACACCAAACACCAAACACCCAAATACCAAACACTCAAACACCAAAACACCCAAACACCCAAAAACCCAAACACCAAACACCCAAAGACCCAAAGACCCAAAGACTAAACACCCCAAAACCCAAAGACCCAAACACCCAAAAACCCAAACACCAAACACCCAAAGACCCAAACACCCAAACACCCAAACACTAAACACCCCAAAACCCAAAGACCCAAACACCCAAAAACCCAAACACCAAACACCCAAACACCCAAAGAGCCGTGACGCCTCCTCTCTCCTGGCGTTTCGGCTCCGGTCACGCTCCACGGACACGGACATCGCTCGGAATGTGCCTTGTGTGAAGTCGGAGATGGGATAAGGCTTTTATGTGGAATCTGTCTGTACTCTAATCAAACTGGACATGAGATAGTCCATTGTAATCCCTTCTCATTTAACCTCTCAAAGTTGTATTTAGAAGAGCATTGTCACAATACCGAGAAATAGACTCACTACTCAATACCGACACCGATTCTGATACCATGATGATAATTAAAAACCCTTTTTCTTTAAACAATATAATGTGATTTTCAACATTAAATCATAGTTCTTTCTTTTATATTACTTTTATATCACTCAAAGTAAGTAATAGTAGGGTTGTATTGAAAATCAGATGCTTATCGATACTAAAACTAGTATCGAAACTCATTTGAGCAGGTATCGATTCTAATAAAGTCCCAATGACAGGACAGAAATTAACCTTTCCTGATTATCTTTAGCATGATCTTGAGCTGTATCTTTCACAAGTATAAGACACATAGACTAGTACACGCCCATGGACCACTATGAACCTACTGGACACTGAGGGATTACACAGATATAAGACACATGGGAATAGAAAACAAAGTACTACCATTTAATGTGGAAAATCACAGTATATTGTCTAAAGAACTGTGGTATCGGAATCAGTATTGAGTATCAAGTCGAGTTTGAAATTTTAGCATCGTGACAACACTACTCTTCATCTATATTGTTAGCATTGTTAGCGTTAGCATCTTGGTGTTTTTCGAATCCCAGATGCTGTCTGCGGTTTTGCTGGCAGTTGAGTTCACGGGTGAGTTAAACGCTCTATCTCTGTCTCTCCTCTAATCACGCTGGACACAATGACGAGCCAGCATCGGCCGCTCGGGATTGAGAAGTCCATTGTAATTGTGTTTAAAGAAGCCGCTCTTCTCTGCTGCTGTCTGCTCCTGCTGCTCCTGTCTGTTCCTGTCTGCTCCTGTCTGTTCCTGCCTGCTCCTGCCTGCTTTTGTCTGCTCCTGCCTGCTTCTGTTTGCTCCTGTCTGCTCCTGTAGTGGAATACATCTGTGCCTTTCTCTTTTCCTGCCTGCTGCTGTGCTCTCCAGCCAGCTCCTGTCTGCTCTTGCCTGCTCCTCTCTTCTCCTGTCTGCTCCTGCCTGCTTCTGTTTGCTCCTGCCTGCTCCTGCCTGCTTTTGTCTGCTCCTGTAGTGGAGTACTTCTGTGCCTTTCCCTTCTCCTACCTGCTGCTGTGGTCTCCTGCCAGCTCCTGTCCGCTATCGCTTGCTCCTCTCTTCTCCTGTCTGCTCTTTTCTGCTCTCTGCTTTTGTCTGCTCCTGCCTGCTTCTGTTTGCTCCTGCCTGCTTCTGTTTGCTCCTGCCTGCTTCAGTTTGCTCCTGTCTGCTCCTGTAGTGGAGTACTTCTGTGCCTTTCCCTTCTCCTACCTGCTGCTGTGGTCTCCTGCCAGCTCCTGTCCGCTATCGCTTGCTCCTCTCTTCTCCTGTCTGCTCTTTTCTGCTCCTGTCTGCTCCTGTCTGAGAGCTGAGTATGTCAATATGTTGTTATCATTGTGTTATCGCTGTGGCAGAGGGTTGTGGGTTGAATTTCCAAGCTGGACTGCAGACTTTGGTTGGACTAAAACAGCAACTTACAATGTTTGTGCTTTGCAAGTTCGCTAAGACTCTCAATGTGATACACCGCTCCATATTAGGCGGGGGTAAGCTTCTGTAGCCACAGTTGCCGTGGGGTAGACTGATATCCGCAAGACTGTCAATCTGCGCCATCGGCCACTCCGACCTCCACCAGTCACATTCATGCCTAAGCAAGGAAAGTGTCTTGCCCAAGGACAACAGCATGCATTGGTCAATCAGGGATCAAACCATCAAAACTTGCGATGTAGGGTTTGGGCTCTAACCATTGAGCCACTGCTGCCCTGTGTCCTCGGACTTAAGACTTCTGATCCGTTGTTTTTCTACATAGGCTATACATTATTTCCTGTTCTTGTCTGTTTTTAAAAATGGACCATGAGTCCGGAATAAAGATGAATTGAATTATTTAACATAAAAACCCGAGTACAATTATTAATAATGTCCAGTTCTATGGTTTAAAAACTGAGTAATGCAACAAAACCCCAGGATCTGCACCTGCTTCAGCAGCTGATATAGAATAAGGATCCAGGCACAGTGGCAGAGTGGTTAGTTCATCTGGTTTATCCTGCCTGAAAACTACATGTATTCAGTACCTCCCTGTTATGTCCAAATCTGCACAATGACAATGATATATTTGACTGGTAGAACATATGCACCTCTCTCTCCTCCCTCTCTCCACCTTTCTCTCCTCTCTCTCTCTCTCATATAAATACCTGGGTGGGATTAAGCGTCTCACATTCAGACACATTCTGACCTGCCTCATCACAATAACAGGATTAACCGTCTGCTCCAGTCTGCTCCAGTCTGCTCCTGTCTGCTCCTGTCTGCTCCTGTCTGCTCCTGTCTGCTCCTGTCTTCTTCTCTCTTCTCCTGTCTTCTCCTGTCTGCTCCTCTCTTCTCCTGTCTGCACCTGTACAGTCCTGTCTGTTCCTGTCTTCTCCTGTCTGCTCCTATCTTCTTGTCTCTGCTCCTGCCTTCTCCTGTCTGCTCCTCTCTTCTCCTCTCTGGTCCCCTCTTCTCCTCTCTGCTCCTGTCGTCTCCTGTCTTCTCCTCTCTTCTTCTGTCTGCTCCTGTCTTCTCCTCTCTTCTCCTCTCTTCTCCTCTCTGCTCCTGTCGTCTCCTGTCTTCTTCTCTCTTCTTCTGTCTGCTCCTGTCTTCTCCTCTCTTCTCCTCTCTTCTCCTGTCTGCTCCTGTCTGCTCCTGTAGTGGTGTATGTGATCAGAGCAGGTTGCATACTCCTCCCTCCTTCAGAATTTCATAAAAGATCTATTTTCATGACATCATTTTGAAAACAGTTTTTCCTATTTGAATGTTCAGTTTTTGTCCAATAGAAGCTCACATTTGTGCTGTGGACTGGGGACTCTGCAGTGAGACAAATGAGTCCTCTGTGTTTGGGCTCGTCACATTCACTTTCATTACACACTGACATTCACTAACAGATGAATACATGACGGTGGTGTGACTCCATTTTACATGTAAGTGCAGAGTGATTGGATTGTGGGTAAATTAATAAAAATGTCTGTGTGGGTGTATGTGTGTGTGGGGGTGGGTTTTTATCACCTTGTGGGGACTCGAATCTGTACACACACTCTTGTTTTTTTGTGAAGCACTCTGCACCTGTTTTTAATGTTTTAAATGTACCTATGCAGTTATGTGTTTTGTTTGTTTTTGTTTATATTTTTCTGAATTTGAACAGGCTCATGAAAAACAGTCTGGTGTTCTCAGTGGACTCTTCCTGTACATAGATACATGTGATGTGATGAAATACTGTTGGAGTCAGAAGTACAGGACTGGTGACCTGAGGGTGACAGGTACGGCAGTGTTTGATGCTCTAAAATCATTTTATTGTTTTTTATGAAAATGACAATAACATCTTGAAACTGAGTGTTGGATCTGTCTGTCTGTGTGTGTGTGTGAGGGCATGTTGTGTGTGAGAGCATGTGTGTGTGTGAGGGTGTGTGTGTGTGAGGACATGTGTGTGTGAGGGCATGTGTGTGTGAGGGCGTGTGTGTGTGTGAGGGCATGTGTGCGTGTGTGTGTGTGTGTGAGGGCATGTGTGTGAGGACATGTTGTGTGTGAGAGGGCATGTGTGTGTGAGGACATGTTGTGTGTGCGAGGGCATGTGTGTGTGAGGACATGTTGTGTGTGCGAGGGCATGTGTGTGTGAGGACATGTTGTGTGTGCGAGGGCATGTGTGTGTGAGGACATGTTGTGTGTGCGAGGGCATGTGTGTGTGAGGACATGTTGTGTGTGTGTGTGTGAGGACATGTTGTGTGTGTGTGTGTGAGGACATGTTGTGTGTGCGAGGGCATGTGTGTGTGAGGACATGTTGTGATGTGTGTGTGTGTGAGGGCATGTTGTGTGTGAGGATGTGTGTGTGTAAGGGCATGTTGTGTGTGAGGACATGTTGTGTTTGAGGACATGTGTGTGAGGATGTGTGTGTGTGAGGGCATGTTGTGTGTGAGGATGTGTGTGTGTGTGAGGATGTGTGCGTGTGAGGGCATGTTGTGTGTGAGGATGTGTGTGTGTGAGGACATGTTGGGGAGGTTGTATGTTACCTTATGTAACCTTTATTGCAGCAGACAGGAGGAGTGGGCGATATTGCCGTACAAATTGAATCCCGATCTCATTCCTGTGACAGTCTGGACACTTTCCACCCCCTGCTGCTGCTATTACATGGTCCAATCAGAGTACTGTATACTGAACACTCAGAATACTTTTACATTGAGTTGTATTTAAATTATAGAGCAAAGACACAGCATAAGATTAAAATCAGCTTCATGTTTGTTTTGGTTATGATCAGACTTAGTTCACTTCTTCCGTGGTACGTTTTAGCTTGTCTGGGTATTAATTATGCTGCATTATACAACTTCAGTGGCAGAAAAAAAACAAAACAAAAAACTGACCAGACTCCATCGTGCTGTGAGTGACAGGTGGATACGGCCAATCACAGTGAGGAGGAGACTCATAAACAGCTTCAGTGGCCTCCTTGAGACTTTACAAAAGACTCTGAAAACATGAACTGTGAAAACATCCAAACTGTGATCTGGCTCCAAGAGAATCGTGACATGAATGTTTTGGCATATCACCCAACCCTAAAGAACATCTGAGGAGTGGATGGACTTGTGCTTTTGAGTTTTTTTCCTCACTTTTATTTTTGTTTTGTTAAATTACAAAAAATGAAGTCTGCGGAGTGGATGGACTTGTTTTTTTCCTCACTTTTATTTTTGTTTTGTTAAATTACAAAAAATGAATACATATCTGAATTATAAAAAAAACGGTTTGGGTTTAGGTTAAGGTTAGACGAGGAGTGACTATGGGTAAGGTTTGGATCAGACTCCAGGAAATGAAAGTCAATGTAATGTCCCCAGGAAGCATGGAAACCCAAACGTGTGTATATATGTGTGTGTGTACGTGTGTGTCTGTGCGTGAATACATATCTGAATTATAAAAAAAACGGTTTGGGTTTAGGTTAAGGTTAGACGAGGAGTGACTATGGGTAAGGTTTGGATCAGACTCCAGGAAATGAAAGTCAATGTAATGTCCCCAGGAAGCATGGAAACCCAAACGTGTGTATATATGTGTGTGTGTACGTGTGTGTCTGTGCGTGTGTGTACATGTGTGTGTGGATCGCTGGACTGTGGAGACACTAGCCTCTCTGCAGTGATCCGTCTTCTTGTCTCGATGAGATTTGTGTTGAATTAAAAGCTGATTATTTGCTGGAGGGGCCCCGCCTCGGCCCCGGGCCCCTGGGACCAGCTGATGGATGAGTTCATACAGACTGCACTACAAAAAAAGAATAATATCTGACGGTGGATGAAATGACTTCAGTAGTGAATATAAACGTGAGCTGAGTACATATATATATAAACTTAAGAACAAACAGTACGACCTGATATGAGCTGATATTTTGTGTTTAAACGGTCACATTTTCATAAAGTGCTTTTCCACCTTCAAGGCTCAAAGCGCTTTACATCAAGGGACCACTCACCCATTCATACACCAGTGTATACACACACTGCGGGCGAGGTGGGTTAAGTGTCTTGCCCAAGGACACAACAACAGCATTCATCTGTGGGAGCTGGAATCGCACCGGCAACCTGTGAGTCAGTGGATCTGACCGCTCAACCAATGATGTTTATGTTGAGAGCGGGAGTCAAACCGGAAACCTTCAAATCAGTGGACTAACTCTCTACCAGCTGAGCCACTGGCGCTGTACTGTAGCTCAGAGTCGACTCCTTTTGTTGTTCTTGTAGCTGTTTACGTGTTGTTGTTTATTCAACTGCTTTTGTATGTGACACTTGGTTGCTATGCCGACACGTTTATGTGGAGGTTCTATTGTTAGTTACAAGTCAGTTTGGAGTCTGGCTCTGCTGAGTTGAGGCTGCTGTTGTTCTGCTCTTGTTTTGGCGTGGGCTACGGCCTAAAGTCGCCCTCGTGTTCAGAAAATAAACAAGAAGAACTTCAGAGTGTTTACACCAGAAGTCAACAATATGTTTTATGTTTATTCCGACGCACTTTGAAGGTCACATTTCTAAGTGTCTGTGTTGATAGAACTTAGTATGTCTGTAGTATGAAGTATATGTTCTTTAATTACTTGAGTATATACTTCATATTAACTTTGCTCGTTCTGATGTTGCTCAAATAAATAAATAAATAATCAATGCACAATTAAAATAAAAAAAATTCCAGCGCGAAAAAATGTTTCCTTTTTTCCCCAGTTGCATTTGAATCCCCACTGACAGATAACCTAGAATGAGAAACAGTTTAAAGCAACACTGTAACTTTCTGGATGTCACCTGCATGATTCCATGGAAACAGAAGGGTTTATGCCATACAGTGGAATATGACAGAAGAATCAGGTTTGTGGAAAGGCAAGTCCACTAAAGACCACTATATTTTTCAGTGCAATAAAACCATCCAGCCATCCTATTTTTTTCACTATAAAAGTTACACGGGGGGGCTTTAAACACAAGTCAATCTAGGACTTTGTCATAAATAAATAGAAAGTAAAGTCAGATTTACTCAAAATAAGAATATGTCTGTAAATCTCTTCCACACAGATCACTTTGTATGATGTTTATGTCGTGTTCTTTTGCAGTGCAGGCCTAAGCAGCTCTGACACATCTTTATTGATTTAAACAAACTCAGCTCCATCGTTTCATGAGTCTGATGGATGGCGCTTTGATTTTTTGCGCTGTTACATTACAAACATGGAGGGCTGGTTAGCTTTAGCGTGTATTGAGATCAGCGCTAACGCAGGTCAGACCAATGAGCTTCAACACAAGTAGTGTGGAACAGCATCATGACTGGATAAGACAACACTAAAGAAGCAGACGTCTTATACTTGTTACCGCTACAGTCTTTGTGTACCATGTGTACTGAGTGTAGTTTTTGTTTTCATATATTTTCATAACTCTTCACAAAACATAGGATCAAAATGAAAATAGATATAGATCCAGAATACACACTTCTAAATCTCCCCCAGTTCAGATAGGCATGATTGACAGGTTGATAGACAGGTGGATTAGCCAATCAGGGGCATGCGCGGTTTGTCCGTATCAAAACAAATATGGCTGCTTACGAGGTAAAAAAAGGAAAACATGGTGGATTTCAGCAGAATCCACCATATTTTTTAATTTGCAATACAATAGCATCATAAGTCATCTTAAAAGCAGCTATAAAAAGAAGGGTTTCTACCTGTGACGCAACAATCCTGGGAAAATTCAAATGGTGGATTTTCTTAAAAGTAAATGACTTAATAATAATAATAATAATA
>JACM01012993.1:0-13921 GCA_000787095.1 Periophthalmodon schlosseri
CACACACACACACACACACACTTGTGTTTTTTACAAAAATGAATGAATACATAATTAGTCTTCTAAGGCACTTTTAGATACTCAAAATGTCTTAATACTGAGTAGTAGTAAGATGTGTAACCACATCTGCTCTGGGTTATACTGGCAGAAGTTTGAAGCCCAAGGACACAACAATAAAATATTGTTTTGTGATATGAATCTATCAATTTATTTGGCTATTTACTATTAGTAGCCAAAACTCCTTGTCAAAGCTTGATCTCAGAAGCTAAGCAGTGCTGGGCCTGGTTGGTACTTGGATGGGAGACCGCTGGAAATACTAGGTGCCACTGTTGTGTTCTTGGGCAAGACACTTCACCCACATTGGCCATTATGAATGTGGTGTGTGTGTGTGTGTGTGAGCGTCGGTGGTGGTCAGAGGGGCTGATGATTGGCAGCCTCGCTTCCGTCAGTCTGCCCCAGGGCAACTGTGGCTTCTTGAATGTTGCAACTGTAAAGCAACCTTGAGCATCTGGAAAAACGCCATATAAGACTAATGCATTATAATTATTATTTGGTATTTGACATTTGGTTACAAAAAACAGATTGATGTTACGGTGCTGATAATGTTAGATTTGCAATTTTTATGAATGTAGCATCAGGTACTTTACAGCTTTGACAAAGTTAAGCAGACACAAACTTATCAGACGGTGGCCTTACAAGATGGATTCTTGCGAGACTGACAAGTCAAACCTAGCAACAATCCATCTTACAATGTATATTTTTATTATTACTATTAGGTTTGTGACAGGATTATACAAATTTTTAGACAGTTGTCAAATTTGCCTTATGCCGACAACACTGTACTGTACCTCTCGTCTTTGCGTTTCACTCTCTTGTTTCGTGTCTACAATGTGTGTGTGCGTGTGTGTATATATGTGTGTGTATAAGTGTGCGTGTGTGTGGGTGCTTTGATGGTGGGTGACGCCGGGAGCTGACAGGACTGAGGCTGTGGGTGTCATAACTGCCACCCACCATACGCAGCCCCAACCTCGGGTGTCACTCAGGAATGACAGCACACAGCATAGAGAGGGAGAGGGAGGGAAAGGGAAAAGGTAAGGAGGAAGGGTAAGAGAGCAGTGTGTGAGGGAAAAAAAACGAATAAAGAAGAGGAAAGAGGTAGAGAGAATGAAGGGAAGGAGAAGAGAAAAGAGAGAAGAAATAGAATTGAATGGAGTGGAAAGAAAAAAAAGGACAGAGATTATAAGAGGTGATGAGAGAATGATGGTAGAACTGAAAAAGAGAGATGGAGTAGTGAGGGAGGAGAGAAAGTAAAAGAGACGGGGGTAGAGAGAGAAGAGAAAAAGAAGTGAAAAGACAGAGGCAGAGTAGTGGGGGAGGAGAGCGAGAGAAGAAAGGGGAGACGGGAGCGAAAGAATAGATAAAGAAGAAAAAAAGATGAGGCAGCGAGAAAGAAGGGAGGAGACGAGAAAAGAGGGAGGAGAAAGAAGAAAGGGAAGAGAGGAAAGTGGAGAGGACTGAGAGAGAAAAAGGGAGGGCAGAGAGCAAGGAGGGAAGGGACAAAAGAGGAAGAGAAAGTAGGGAGAGAGGTAAATAGGATAAAAGAGGAGATTGAGAGAGAAAGAAAAAAGCAAAGGTGACGTAGTTTGTCAAGAGAGGAGGGAGAGAGCAAGGGAGAATGTAGGAGGAGAGGGAGAAAGAAGGTGGGAAGAGTGGAGTGGGAGTGAGAGAGGAGAGAAAAGGTACAAAAGAGTTCATGGGGTAGAGGAGGAGAAAGAAAAGAGAGAAATAAAGAGAGAGAATGTGAAGGTAGGTTAATATGTTCAAGAGAGAAAGAGAGTGGTGGGCGAGAGCGATGGAGAAAGTGGGAGGAGAGAGAGAGAAAAGGAGTGAGAGGAGAAAAAATGAACAAGAGTAAATGGGAAAGAAGAGGGTCGAAAGAATTAAAGAGAAGGTGGAGGTATAGAAGAGAGTTTGAGAGAGACAGAGAAAGAGATGGAGAGGGAGAGGAAGGGGACTGAGAGAACATAAAAGGGTGAAAGTTGATGGGGTAGAAGCGGAGAGAGAGAAGGAGAGAGACAAAGAGAGAAGGTAGGTTAAGAAGGTTGAGAGACAGATCGAGAGTAGTGGGTGAAGGAGGATGTAGGAGGAGAGAGCTCTGCTAATGACATGAACGTGGGGCTGGGAGTAAACACCACTGTGTATCTGCTGAAGAAATGTTTCTACTGTGATGGTAATAATACAGAGATGAGAAAAGCATCGGCTCAAAATGAGTCATATTTTTGAAAGACTCTTAAAAAGGGTCCAAAAGTGTATAATAATAATGAATGTTTCAACTAGTGCGCTATGTAACTTTAAAGTTCCACTATGTAACTTTAGAATGTTCTACAGTATGGTATTAAGTGTATCCATCTCCATGAACACAAGCAGGTGAAGAGGTGAGTCTACTCAGAATGTAAGGATTTATGTTTGAAAATGTATTTTTGACCAATCAAAACACCTGTAATACTGTGCACAGCAGCATGCTAGCTTCCTCACTGTGTCTCAAAAAACAGTCACTTTTATTAAAATCGTAAAACATAAAATACACAACCTATTAAAATTGAAGTGAATTCAAATAAAACCTACCCGATTATTTTTACATGTAGAATACATGTACAAATACATGTAGAAATTCAGTGGTGTGGTGTTGTTTTATTATTTATCATGCCTCAAAATTAGCATTAGCATTAACATTTAGTCACAAACATCTCCCTTTCTAAACATAGAAGAGTCCTTCGGTGAAGCATTCATCTGTGTAGTTTTTAACATGTTGTCACTGACGTCCACCCACAGCTCCCCGTCCACTGCCTTAGAGAAACAATTAGGCAGGAAGTAATGATGCTAACAGTGAGGTTGCTGGGCGCTTTTGTGCACAGAGCCAATTGAATAAATGGAAGATAGATCATTTTAATGCCATACTGTGGATCTTTCCAGACAAAACAATAACATCTCCATGGAGGCAACTTATGAGATGCAGACGAACAGCAGTACTTCAATAGACAGGCCATGTCTCATGTGAAAGCTCCGAACCTCCAGAATTCACTCACTGAGCTGCAGAGGCTGCACTAGCACTGATTCATGACTGGCTGCAAGTGCTGGGGTTTAGGGAGTGAGAATTCAGATCAGAGAGAGTCCTTTTTTAGGTTTAAACCAACTGGATTGCAATGAACTTCTGCTCCACAACACAAGCTATATGCTAGGCTACAATCACCACTAGCATTGCACCTTATAGACCAAAAGTGTCTTGTTGACATTGTCGCTGAGTGCTCACCTCTGCTGCCTCTACACTCTACACTTTGTATTTTCCTACTCCAATACTAGCACAGGTTTTATAGTTTTTATGTCGACTATCAAAGAATCCGTGCTGAGTGAAAGAGGTCACACCTTTGAGAGCTTATCCAACTTAAAACATAAAAATAACGTAATGAAATAAATAAATGCATACATAAATAAATACATAAATAAATACATAAATAAATGCATAAATAAATACATAAAAGGCTTGTTTGTGCTAAGTTGAAAAGTGGCAGGTGAATAAAATACTTTGACAGCTGTCATGGCATAATGTAGAGTAGGAACAAGAGCCAGCAGTGAATAAGAAGAGTACTGTTACTTCAAATTATATTACTCAAGATGAGACACTATTGAACTCCAAAAAGTTAACTCTAACAAATGAGGCAAAATTAGAATTTTTATTCCAATTCAAATCTAGTTTACTCAAATACTAAACCAGACATCCAAAATTCTCTCAAAATTTGTGTCGTTGTGTGTGTTGTTTTCACTGTCAACAAAATGAACCAAGAAACTTAAACCTGGCTTCATAATTCCCAAATATACGGTACATTTTCGCCTTTTTTACACATAAAATGACCTATTTTATATAACACATTGCATGCTAAAATGTGTAATAGATTTTAGAATTGATAACCACAATTGATATCTCTAAATTTAAGATTTTTTTAATATACCTCCAGTGTCTTGCTTTAAGTAGAAGTAAAAAAGTAGTAATCCAAGAGATAACTAAAGAAAGAGAAAAAGGTATTGGGCTATGACTTTATGTGGTTGGAAGGACAACCCATTTTAAGTAAAGCACATACGCTGGCTTTTGTCTCTCGTAGACTTACTCACAGTGGGGATAGTAACCAAAAAATTTACTCAAGTAAGAATACTTTAACACTGTCAAAGCTAAATAAAAGTATTGCATCTGAAAACTACTCCGAAAAGACAAATTGCATTAAAAAGTTAATCAAATAAATGTACTTAAGTAAATGTAGCTGAGTGCTAAGGTCTGAAGGTTGGCGGTTCGAATCCTGCTCTACTATTACATAAGGTTCCTCACAATAGCACTGCAGGGAAAAGAAAATAAACTTGCATTAGATTTTGTGTGGTGATTGAAAACAGGCTGGGCTGAGTGATGGATGGCATTCACTTTGACAGGAGGCAGCCTGTACTGAATGAGACATAATTACAGTGTTTAACCATGCGTGAGGCGGGGGTCCTTACATGTAAGTGGTGGAGTGTGCTGCAAAAGCTTTTTTATCGCAAAGAGTATGTGACGCCATGTAAATAAGGTGTATAGTCTTGCCAAGTTTCTTAAAGTGCTAACACACAGACCATTATTTGTTTATTTGCCCCACTGGTAAGCATAGTGTTGAGTGACTTTTGTAGCACATGTAGTACATGATCTGGGGTAGACTGACAAAGAAGTGACTTCCATTCTGCGCCAAAAATCAAACCAGCATTCGATTAATTCCTGATTTCTGATCATATAATGCTTTAGTTGCCAGCAGAGGGTGTAATGACTTTCCCTCTGCTCTTATATGAAGGCTGAAACATTTTAATGAGGCTATAAACAACAACTCCTAGCTTCAAAGGCGGTTTGTATGCTAAAATTGTCAGGATCATGAAAGACGATTGAATTTTAAAAACATGGAAGAGCACCTGCTGGATTACCTCTATCTGACTTCATGGCCCATATCAAGTGCAGGATCAATTAATAAGGAGTGGATTAAAGGTTAATTCAGTCTTAAGTCTAATAAACTGAAACAATTCATTAGTGAGACAATGGTGTTATTTGTTGCTTTCTGCACAGATGATCCTGGCATTGTTCCAGTCCATGATGTGGTTTTGTCTCTTGCAATGGGCGGATATGGCTGATTTCAGGTCTTCATGCTGTTGGTTCTTTCATTGCTCTTTTTTTTAAATGCAAGAAGGAAATGGCCAATAGACAAACACATACCACTGCTGGATCAGAGAAATTTGCATGTCCAAGGAGCATAAATCGAGATGAGGGCGCCTACACCTTATCACACATACGGGATGCAGTCCTGGAAAAGGCAACGTACAAGCCACATCAATACACCATCACATGACACTTCTGAGGGAGGCTAAAGGAAGTAGCTGAAACATGTAAAAGAGGCAAACACTCCAGTCTGACAAAACGATTTGTTACGTCACACATAAATATAAATGTCATGAATAAATTATAAATGTCAAATCCAACAGTAAAAGCAGTTATGAGGCCCATTTTATTATTATTATTATTATTATTGTTTTATTTTTTTTATTTTTTTTATTTAAAACTATGAGTTGTTTTCCTTGTCAGAGAAATATTAAGCAATATGTGGGCTGGTTAGTACTTGTATGTGAGACCACTGGGAACACCAGGTGCCACAGTGGAGCAACAGAGGCTGTAGTGTAAACTTTTGTGGTGTCCTTACGCAAGACACCTCACCCACCATGCTCAGTATGAAAGTGGTGTGTGCATGAGTGTTGGTGGTGGTCGGAGGGGACGATGGCGCAGATTGGCAGCTGGTGCCAATGGTACAATAGTAGCACTGGGTATGGAATTAATGAATAATGCACACAATTGTAAAGCGACTTTGAGCATCTGGACTGGGTCATTATTGTAAAAATTAAACATCTCAGGCAATACTGTAAAAACACATGTATGTGAACATTTACAGAATCTTGGGCATTAGGAGTACACATTTCTAATTGAGGTGATAAACTGATCCAGTGTCAAGATATTTACATATTCCCATAATCTCTCCAAATACAGTATACATTCGTCTATTAGTTTAGTCCTCTTCAGTCGAAAGTTCTCCTAGTAGTCTGCTGTTAACTACATTCCACTGAAATACAAGAGTGGCATATTGTTTGTTAACACCATGGGGAGGTGCTCTGGGCTCATTTGTTAGTTGTAAATTAATCTATAGAAGAACAGAACAGTGTAGCCTGTGGAGAGAGGGTGCATTGTCTCCATATGCTAAGGTGTTGTTCTTCACTTATGTTAAACTGTGAAAAGAATAATGAGATCATGAGACAATAGAGGGCAGGTGTAAATGATGATTTAAGACATTGACCCTAGGGTGTGAACATATGCTTCTACTTTATATTGTTTTATAACCCGGGTGTTTAATTTGTACACTATTGTAAACCTAAATAGCTGTTTACGTGATTACTGACCTGTAGCTTGGCCTGGTGGTGTCACCTGCTTGTCTCCATTGAGATATAAACCTTTAATTCATGCCATATTGTGGAATAACATCTTCTTGAAGAATAGTGCACTTATAAGAGTCCTTCAGCTGTTGACAAATGTTACATCGGCTCTAAAGTGTGAAAATGGTGTAGGGTTGTTTTACAAATTGTTGTAAATATTAATGGTTTTTCAATTAAAGCAAAATTGAACAAAATAAACTAAACAACTTGCTTTTTAGTTTTGATCTTGATTTTTCATGCAATTGCCCAATGACTGTGTGAATTATGTTCTATCCTATTTATTTTAATGAGGCAGCGAAATAATAATAAAAAGAGTATTATGTTGTTCATTATATTTCCCATTGAGCAGGCCTAATATCGAACTTCCAGCTCTACTTTCTAAAGTTGACGTGCTCGATGAACTAAAACAAAAGCGTAATAGTCAAACCTTTGTTACTTGCTATATTTTTGGTGCAATTAGTTCTGGAATATCATCAGATATAAGACATATTAATTACATTTGTTGTTGGTTGTTAGCTTTTATGCTAATTTAACGAATTGCTACATCATAAAAGTACTCTAAAATTTTTTCTAACAATACTTGGATGTTTTTCACATGTGGTCAAGTTAACTAACAAGGTAACTCTGCCATTGAAAATGTATTGGAGCTAACACATGTACAGTACCCTTTAAAATGCAGACGTTCTGTTTACAAACATGTTCTGTTTACAAGCAATGGAAGGGTCTATAGATTCTTCATGTGGGTTTTGTCATGTATTTGATGTATGTACTAAAATTGCTTTATTTTCAAAACTGATGCATAATTCTGTTTCTTGAAAACAGGTGATTTTTCGGATAAAAGATTAAGTCTTCAAATAGTACAAGTGGACCAATATAATTCATTAAACCAAACCATTCAACCAGATAGCTCCTCTGCTGCTTAACTTATTTTTATTTTGCACAATTCCCACTCTCTATCTGTGCTTTTGTCAGCTCCTAGTCTCAGGGTTGTGTGGGTGGTCGCTCTGTATGCACTCACTGTGAGCTCTGTCAGATGTAAAAAAATGAATACTGTTTGTTTATTAATGCAACAATCAAAATGGGTGCTTCTTTAATTGGATACAAGTGCTGGTCCTCAATAAACAACATGGTGATATAGAGTGTTGTAGGGTGCCAGTCACTCAGTGGAGATGGTGAGAGATGGCAAGCCAAAGCTCTAATTGATGATTGAATGATAAAAAAATAAAAATAAAAAAAAAAACTACATGTTTTTATGTGATTTTTAAAGTGATTTGTTCAGTCAGCTTTCCTTCTAAAAGTGGATATACAGTGGGGCAAAAAAGTAACACACTACGCCACCAGGGACTCAAATCCTGCAGTGCCAGACTAGTCCCCCTGCTTAAGCCAGAACATATCCAGGCCCGTCTGAAGTTTGCTAGAGAGCATTTGGATGATCCTGAAGAGGACTGGGAGAATGTCATATGGTCAGATGAAACCAAAATAGAAATTTTGGTAAAAACTCAACTTGTCGTGTTTGGAGGAGAAAGAATGCTGAGTTGCATCCAAAGAACACCATTTTTTCTGCAAAGGGACCAGGACGACTGATGAATGAATGATGAATGAACGACGAATGAATGGGGCCATGTATCGTGAGATTGTGAGTGAAAACCTCCTTCCATCAGCAAGGGCGTTGAAGATGAAACGTGGCTGGGCATTTCAGCATGACAATGATCCCAAACACACCGCCCGGGCATTGAAGAGTGGCTTCGTAAGAAGCATTTCAAGGTCCTGGAGGGGGCTAGCCAGTCTCCAGATCTCAACTCCATAGAAAATCTTTGGAGGGAGTTGAAATTCTGTGTTGCCCAGCGACAGCCCCAAAACATCACTGCTCTAGAGGAGATCTGCAGGAGGAATGGGCCAAACTACCAGCAACAGTGTGTGAAAACCTTGTAGAGACTTAAAGAAAACGTTTGACCTCTGTCAATGCCAACAAAGGGTATATAACAAAGGATTGAGATGAACTTTTGTTATTGACCAAATACTTATTTTCCACCATAATTTGCAAATAAATTCTTTAAAAATCAGACAATGTGATTTTCTGGATTTTTTTTTCTCATTTTGTCTCTCATAGTTGAAGTGAACCTATGATGAAAATTACAGGCCTCTCTCATCTTTTTAAGTGGGAGAACTTGCACAATTGGTGGCTGACTAAATACTTTTTTGCCCCACTGTACTATGTAATTTACACATGAATCACAAGTCATGTTACTAATAACGGTGGACCTAAATATTTTTTTTTTTATATTTTATGTCATGTCAGATGGAAATTAGACAGTGGCTAAAATCTAAGGCACATATGTTAATTAACATGTACTGTCCCTTTTATGAATAAATAGAAATATCTACATCTATACATTTCCAAGATGAGTCCAATTTTACGTTATTTTCTCACTGATTATTTGAAAAGATTTTTTTATTTCTTCAGTCCTCCTCATCTAAATCAAATATTACCAGAGAGTGTGAATATGTTTTGCATTCAATGCAATAGATACTATGATGGTTTAGGTAGCATTTATTCAGTATATACAAAAAGTAAGCGTCTATTATGCAAGTACTGCAAGTACAGTATTTCAGAGGGGAAAAAAGGCTAACCATAAAAATACCACACACACTCCATATGATAGTAATATAAGGACAAAAGGACACTTTTTTACAGATATAAAAATTATATAAATATTGTAAAAGAAAAAATATAAAGAATTGTAATAAAATCATGCCATACCAAGTACCAATCCCCACATTAGTGTTGTTTTCATCTAATTTAATTAGCATTTCTGGGTGAAAACATAACACAATTATACCTAGGCTACAAGATTATACAAAATAAAAAAATAAAGAAACATTACAAAGAATCCAAACTAAAATCCTACCATATTCCTGCTATTTCTAGGCAAGTTTTTTCCCACTTACACAAAGCCAATGCAGTTTAAACCCAGATGAAAGCCATAGCACAACATCCCAGGGGCCCTGTCTCACTCAGGCAGTCTCCAGCCCACTCCGCTTCACATGTTTAATTTACATATAGAATGGCCCTTTTAAAGCTACGCACACATTTTGCATATGTTCATTTAATTCCCAGGAGTTTCTTTAACCGCACAAACATGACGGACAGCAAGCACCAAAGAGAGGATGAGAAAAACTATAGGAGCTCAGACGGATGGCAGGGTTTAGATGGAGAGCCGGGTACAGGGCAAGGATGCCGCGTGTAATTGATGTATTTGTGTCTATGGAATTTCCCTGCAACTTGATCTCATTTGCCACTTCTCCGGAGGACAGAAGACATACAAGCATGCACATGTATGATTCATCCTAGCTAGCGCAGAAAGCTACAAATGCACATATGAAAGTAGCGTGCAGCCACGTATATATGAACAGCCCACGTGAATCTTAAAAGAAGAGCGGCGGTACATGTAATGAGGTATGATGAGAGGAAATTCCATTATTTTGTACTACGCCGGTGCGGGAGTGGAATTACAAGAGTTCTTTAATTAAGGGCCACTTTGGAAAATTACAGAAAGTAGTGCAAAGAGGTGCTAATAAAGCTTCATAGTATGAATAATTCACCTCTCACCAAGACACTGCTCTGAAGAATTTTCAGTTTTTCTTAGACTTTTTTTTTTTCTTTCTTTCTTAATAGATTTTCTGCAAAGCCATATAGACATATACAATATTAAAGGTCTTACACATGTTATGGTAATGTTGTTTCCATAGAGTAATGTTTCTTTTCATATATGTTAGCTAGCATTTCAGTAATCCTCCATCTGTTTCGAGAGCTTCCTATTCAGCTCTTGAAACAGTTTTCATCCACATACGTCTGAGTCTTGTCATATAATAGATAGTAATTTCTTACATAAACTATCGACAGTACCAAAGTTAAGATGTACAAGTGGTTTTAAAAGATGCACTATGGAACTATACTGGTAGTAAGTCTGCCATCAGCTTGTTTCCATGGAGATGTTATTGCTTTATCTGGAATGTTCCACAGTATGGCATTAAACATATCTGTCTTGCATTTATTGAATTATAGGTGTTTTAATTGTAAAAAGATACCTTAACAAACTTGCATTCTTACTCTGAACAGGCTCAAGCAGGCTAAGCTCTCCACAGATCTGTCACTTACCTTACCTTACCTGTCACTTGTCCTGGTGGCATCACCTGATTGCCTTCATGGAGATAGAGAAGTTTAATGTCATACTGTGAAACATATAGGCAAAGTAATAGCATCTCCAAGGCGACATTCAGGTGGCAGAAACTCCACAAAAAGGTACATAGTGCAGTTTTAAGGTACACTTTACCACTTCTGCATTTGACCCACTTTGAGGTCTGTTTGGTAAGGAGTACTAAGATGAGGAATTTTCCTATTGTTCGGGTTGATGGGCACAGACAGGGGAACATGTAAACTGAAAGTAACACAAAAATAAACCTAAGGTGGGAATTATACCCAGGACTTAGTAAAGCATGTCTAGCATGTCCTCTGTAATTCACTAAAACAAGGCTCTGTAGTCTATATCTATGCTTGTTTGTTGTGGTGGACTGGTTCAATATGGAGATTAGCAAAACATAAGCACAGCATAAGCCTGATTAATCCAGTGCAAAGGCCAAACTGCTCATCAACATTACGGTTTTATTCTGAATACGCCACAGCAGCCCCAGTAGCACAGGCACTAATCCCCTCCGCACAGGTTAAGGTAGCACACTGTTCCATGTTGCGTTAGCTACATTAGGTAATGAGTGTGTCCACATCAGGCAGAGCACATGGCCAGTTAGTTTAGGTCTGCCAGTGTAATTATGTGAAAAGGAAAAAGGGTTGTTGTTACAAGAAAAAGTAGTTATAGTATCTTACTTTAAAGGCACTGTAAGCTGTCTGATTCATAAAAATCTGAAAAACAGAACTAAAAGTCTCAAAGGTCCAAAGTTATTCCTCACTTACCTATGCATTCTGAGAATTCTAATTATTCACACCAATGCATTTATAAGTGCTTTTCACAACTTTCAGAGGCCAGAGTGGTGTTTGCCCCAACGGTATTATTAACAACTAACATGAACGCACTTCTTGATTTTCAGACAATATGCTTTATAATTAGATGCAGACAGTACACAGCAGACCTGTTTTGTCCTCAAGAGCTACAGTATGTCTCTACTGGGGCAAGACAAATATTGCTAAATTACAGATTAAATGCCATAACAACCAAAATTGTCAGGGTATTCATTTTTGTCAAAATAGCCCACTGTAATATGATATTACTTTTCTTAAAGTAACACCACATTTATGGAGGTGGCACATCACCTACATTATTCCATGAAGAAAGGTAAGTTTTATAACATACTGTGGAATATTATAGCCAGAGAAGGAACTTTTTCAGAGAAGATGCATATTATTGTGATTAAATTATTATTCATTTTAAAGGTTCACTATGTATGTTTTTAAACTCTTAATCTGAGGTGAGAGAGATTTCATTTTATTCAAAATGATGACCAAATAAACAAATAAACAAATCTGATTGCACAAACATGTTTGGTTCAGCCTCGAGATGCGATGGAGGGTGTGATGACCAGACTGATATCCTGTATAAAAGAGAGAGAGAAATCATTCAGGACTTGCCAGACAATAACATTCCAGCAATAATGTTTTCGTGAAACAAGCAGGTGTCAGACACTTCACCATAAAATTTACACAATGCCTTATATTAGTACAGTATTATAATTATTTTCAGAGATTTGTATTCTGTGATGTAACATTCCATTGAACCTAATGACTTAATGTGGGAAGTTTTAAGTTTCATATTTATATTCTTCTATTCTCTCCTCTGGGTTTATGAAATGCAACAAACTAAGGAGTGCAAGGATTTGAGCCTGTAAAGTCAAGCTGTCTGCACAATTAAAGGGACAGAGCCAACTGTTGACTGGCCTCGGGCGAAAACAACTAATTAAGAACCAAGAGTCCAGGGCTGTCCAAAAGTATGAGAGACTGTTGGCTTTATAAAATGGGTTTAATTATTTACATGTTTAATCATGAGTTTGGCCCCAACAAACACCTCTGGCAAAAAGACCTGCTGTTTCTCCAGAAGTGACCTTTCAGGGCCACCGTAGTCTCACATGTCATGAGCGTTGTGCAGAGGGCAAAGCATTCAAAGGTCTAGTCAAAACAAACCTTAATGAAGAAAAACAGAACATTACACTTGAAAAGGTGTATTTCAGTGATTATCAAGCCAAACTATGAAAGGTGAAGATTGGTATAAACATGTATATAATTTCTTCCTACAGCTAGCCTATCACAAAACCTTTGGCATTGCTAATGTTTCAAATGCATAATTTTTTGATTCACATGCACAGAGACATCACTAGACATTCAGCTATACTGAGGCACAGGCCCCTTTGAGTTACTCCCACCATTTGTTTGATGTAGTGCAGTTGTTCCCAACTGTGTAAACCAGAGAATTGCTGGGCCTCCCTCTGTGGTACCCAAAATACATCACGTATTAAAAATATATATACTTAAAAGCATTAATTTAATGCAAATAAACAGCAATTTTGATGTTTATGCTCCCATACCCATTTTACAATCATTTTGGGAGGATCTTTACCAGTGGCGGGCCGTCAGGGCCAGCAAGGCCTTCTCTGCTGGCCTAAACATACTTAGAAAAATGAATTTTTCATAAATATGCAAACAAAAATATTCTCTATTCTCTGTTCTCTTTATGTCATATTATATCCACTTAGTTGAGTGGCTTCCAATGTTGTTTATTGTGGTAGAGTTTTTAACCAATTATATTTCAGCAGCTTGTGTTGTCAGGCAGATTTTGCCTGGGGCCTTCAGAATAAACAGAGCAGTGTAAGTAGACACAGACAGTCAGTCAGTCAGTCAGTTTCAATAGCCAATCAGATCTCGATTCTGCAAACCAGGGGCAGCAAGAAGGTCTTAGGCTGGATATGTATGTGTCCTGTGATTGGATATAAAACTTGCTCGAGCCAGCAAGGCGGCAGTTTACAGAATATCAAACAACTAAACCCAGACATCCAACAGCTGTTGCAGTATTTTAACCCATAATGGCTGAAGGAGGAGAAGAAATTGATCTGGTTGCAGATACTTTCTACGCCATTTTCACGAAAAGATGGATATTATGAGAAGAGTTCGGCCAACCCCTGCGCTAGCTAACCTGTCCCAGCAACTATGAACTGTACCCGTGGCTCACAGCTTCTGAGACACGCTGCAAATTGTACTGTTGTTGTACGGCTGGACACTTACAAGCTATGGTGCATTTAAAAACATTTGGAGACACTCGAGTGAACCTGCAGCTGCAGGGAGACGGAGCTTCATGATGAAAAAGTGAGTTTATTATGT
>KN474575.1:0-32972 GCA_000787095.1 Periophthalmodon schlosseri
TTCTACCTGAATACTATTATTTTTAAGTTACATTTTTGACTCCTCTACCTGTGTAATTACCGTAATTTGTTTTGTGCCTCATACTTAGCTGTTTCAGTTAGGTAGGAATCCAAACAGTGTCATTATGCTTCATAGCTGACACAAAACAGACAGGTAAAGTGTATAGGCTGTGGTATTTGTGGGAGTAACCGTAATGATTATAATAGTGGCTTTTTTGTCTTGTAGTCTTTTTTGTAGTAGATTATCAAATTATACTCAAGTTGCAGTAAAACTACTTTTAAGTTACTTTTAAGTATCGGTTACAATAAAATTGTAACTGATACAAGTCCATGCAGTATTGATTCAATATTGGGGATTTTATTGCTTAAATCTGCATAAATTAAAACTGTCCTTCAATTTACATAAACTAATGCCACCAAATATTTTTTTAGTCTTACTTGCTTACTATTTTGTACTTCTACCTGAGTACTATTATTTTTGAAGTAACTGCCCTGTTACTTAGGTTCAGTTTTTGGCTCCTCTACCTACTTCTCTTGTTTTGTCTACAGTGTGTTCTAGTTAGAATTTGCCTTGCAGTCTCTGTTTCCACATCTTTTGTAACTAACCCCATGTGTGTTGGATTAATACCCTGTGGACAGTCTGAGCAGTGGCCCAATAGGCGTGAGAACAGTATGAGTTGTTGTGTTACTATTGAGTAAAGCACTTAGATTTGTTGTAGACTAAAACTCCCATGGTGCTGACAAAAACTCTCAAAATATTTTGGTTTTTGCACACAGAGAAAAAAAAAAAAAAGCAGCATGTTCACAAGTCAAAAAGCAGATTAAACTGTCCATTCACTCCTAAAACTCCAGCCAACTTACTCCTTCTTCATGCTTCCTGCTTCCTACTATCTCCTACGTCCTCTTACTGCTGTGGTCCACATAAATCATTATAATCCTAATAAAATAATAAATAAACTAAGTCTTCATCAACCGATAATCGAATAAAAGGACTAAAGCCGTAGTGTTGTCCCCTTGTCTGCGTGGACTTCAGGATGCTTTGAACATATTATGAAACGCACATGTGCAAAAGATGTTTATATGTTTGCAGTCAGAGAATGTTCCAAGTATTTGAAAACTGGTTTGCAGTGCTGTAGGGAGAATGTACACAAGTGCCCTGTGCAGAGGGCGAATGATAAGACACTCCCGGGGTCGTTCTGTGGTAATCATGAAAAAACTGTTGAAGTTACCATTTGAATCTAATTATTTACATCATCATCAACATATTTATCTTATACCAAAACATTAGCATGAGAACACTACAGCAGTACAGAATGCAGTGATGTCATCTTACACCCAGTCGCTCAGGGTCAGTGCGGGTTCAGTCTGATAGGTGTGTCTTACAATGGGCCTTTCACACTTCCTCCTCTCACACTCACATGTGGTACTGCCGGTTTAAGCTTTAGCTGCGCCTTGTCCTAACCTCCTAATTATCCAGGGCTCTTTGATTGCACAATGTAACAAAATACAGGGTGTCCACAAAATCTCTTTACAATTTAAACAAATTATTACAAAGGCAATTGATAAGATATCTTAGTCAGACTTGTTCTGTTGTACTCAGTGGTTTTTACCTCATTTAATACACCTTTATATGGGCACCATTAGTCACACGAAGCACATCAAGTACTGGATTTCTTGCCACGTTTGCTGTAGCATAGCCTCATCAGTGGTTGCAATGCCATCTGTTATTTTTTGCTTTAGTTCAGTAGTGTCCCATATCTTTGTTCGATACACGATATCTTTAACATAGCCCCACAGAACCATGATACACATTGTGCCTTCTCTTGAGGAGTAGCCATTTCTTTCACAGGGAGCCTGAAATACAAAAATGCAATGTGATTAAAAACTTTTATAACCATTGAGTACAACAGAACAAAGCTAATTAATATATCTTATCAATTGCCTTTGTAATTACATTTTAAAATTGTAGACTTTATGGACACCCTGTATTAGACAGGAATAGTGATGAGTTCACTGTTTCAATAATCCGTACATCTTGAGAGTATATTGGAGAATACTTTTATTATATATCTTTATTTATACAGCCCAATGAGAGCACTCAGACGCTCCTTTTCATGGGCACCCTGTTTAAAATACAGAATACAAAAAAATAAATGAATAAAATAAAATAGATAATAACTACCTAAGTCCATTTACAACATTAAAACAGGTGCAGGTGTGAGTATAAATGTTTGGCACCAGATTATGAAAGTGCATTTGTGGCACCATGTATCCGGTTTTGCGTGTCCTTCAAATTAATAACATTTTTGGGAAGCAAAGTAACCAAAAGCTTTTTTTTTTCTGCCAGTTTTTAGATTTGACAATCATGAAATTTTGTGTTAAAAGTGAGATATTCAGACAGTCTATCAAGTAGTCCCTTATAAATACACTTTATACAGTGTTATTCTCTTCTGACAAATAGCGATGGCCAGCCTACTTTTTCATAGAGTGAACAGTGATGGGTTTTAAATCCATCACCTGTAATGAAACGAAGGGCTGAGTGAAAGAGTGGATCTAAAGGTCTCAAAGTAGAGGCTGAAGGCTGCGTGTATATTATAGCTCCATAATCCAGTACAGAAAGAAAGGTTGTTTGAACAATTCCTTTTCTGTAATTCAATGGGATACAAGATTTGTTTTTATAATAAAATGATAATCTTGATTTTAAACTGTTACATAATTCATATATATATATATTTTTAAGTTTTTGTCAAGCCAAAACTCAAGATATAGGTGTAATAGGTATAAGTTATAGGTGTTGACTCTTTCAATCAATGTACCATTTAGTGTATACAGACTTGTAGTTTACACATTATTTAAATGTTTTTAGGAAAAAAAATCATATACTTATTTTTATTAAAACTAACTATAAGTATAAAACTTACTTATTTAAAAAAAAAAAAAAAAAAAAAAAAAAAAAAAAAAAAAAAAAAGCTTTTTAGCAAATTATTGTTTCATTTAAAGGTGCACTATGTAACTTTTCAGATGGAGGGTCCATCACCACCAACTTGGTCTCAGTGGTTGATGTTATTGCTTTGCCTAGAATGTTCCACAGTATGGCAACTTGTCTGTCTCCATGGAAACAAGCAAGTTACACCATCAAGCCCAGTTAAAAGTCAGATCTGTGGAGAGGTGAGCCCACTAACACTAAGTATACATGTTTTCAATACATTTTTTTCCAATAAAGAGCACCTGTAATTGAACAAATGCCATACTGTGGAAAATTCCAAGCAAAGAAATTATTCCATGGAGACAGGTGACAGGCTCTCCTCCAGAAAAGTTACATAATGCACCTTTAATTACGTAATTTATTGCATGCATACACCATATATCTATTGCAAATGAGGAGTTAAAATGTATTATTGTGTATATTTGGTGATATTTGCTTTAAATTTATTATCTCTGTTATAATGTTGTGTTTTGTTCCATTCACACATGTTTAACATGCAGACCCTTCATATTTAGACTGAGTTCTTCTCTCAAACAGAAAACATTCAGTTTCACCTTGTGATGTCATGTCATAATACAGTGCTCCACAGTGGTTTTACACTCTTTACACCTTAACAAGAATCATTGGATAATTTCAGCCCTGGAAGTGTCCATTTCTACTAAACTAATGGTAAAAGGTAGCTGTTAACTTGAAAACTACCAATTCATGACATCACAAGGTGGAACAGGGCATTTTGAGTTGACAGACTTATAATAAAGGGTTACTCAAACATTTGTGAAGGAAACAAAACACAAGTCCAGATATGTTTTTGATGAAGTAGCAACATTCTAACATGGTTTAAAGCTCACAAGAGTCAATTTTGCATAATATAGGACCTTTAAGGAAAGAGTTGGCACTACATTAGCTTTGACTTGATACTATTATAAGGATTTACACAACCAATAAAAATTCAATACTTTTTAATAGGCCTATGTTCTCAGTTCAAGTGCAGTCCATTTATTGCATTCACAATAATACAGACTGACTGCTACATCATGCTCATTTTGTAAAGCACCACTCTGGATTATTTCCTGTTTATTATGTACTGACATTTGCAGATGAAAAGTCTTCATAGAAACGTGCACAGCTGCGTCTGAACTCGCTGTAATCCAATCCCAACTCTCCAGTCGGGACCACAGCTCTGCTCCCGGACAATGGTCTCCTCTGCCTCCGGAGCTCCCTGGAGAGAGCCGGATTTGGAGCTGTCAACCAATCACATTTCAGATGAATACAAAAAGGAAAATACTACGATACAGAGTGGAGTCTGGTGGGTTAGAAGTGCTATGAGAAACTGACCTGATTCAAAATGACGTTAATTAAAAATGTATTTAAAGTATATTGTAATAGTGCACTGTAACCTTTTTATATATTGCTCTTAAACAGACTAGATGTATTTATTTATTGCTTGTTTGATGAGAATGTAGTGACATTTCAAGGATTCAGAAGTGTACAGGACTAAAATAAGATTGAACATTTCGTTAAAACCATGATTATTATTGTGAGGTGTGTCGCCTCTCTCCACAGATCTGACTTGAATCTTTGCTTGTTAGTGAAGTTACCTGCTTGTCTCCAAAGTGACAGATATGTTTAGGGGACAGAGTAATTACATATGATTTTGGCAAGGCAAGTTTATTTGTATGGCACAGTTCAATTCAATTCAAATCAATTTATTTTTCACAATGGTCATCATTATATAAGGCACATACATACACACACACGTAACATATACACATGCACATTTACACACTCATGCTCATACATACTACGTACACAAGTGTATATTGTACAGATACATTTTCTATTTACATATGTATGCCAGTATATAAGTGACACTGAAAAACACCGACACCCTAAGAAGCTATGTAAGATTATGGAATGTGGTCGATCACCACTGTACGAGCCAAACAGAAAACACTCAGTTCCACCTTGTGATGTCCTGTGGTAATACAGGAAGTGCTCCACAGTGGTTTTACACAACTCCAGATGTTTTTGATGATCAGCACCATTCTGACACGGTTTAAAGCTCACAAGAGTCAATTTTGTGTAATATAGGACCTTTAAGGGAGGAGTTGACACTACATTAGCTTTGACTTGATTCTATTATAAGGATTTATACAACCAAAAACAATTCTATACCTTTAAAAAGGCCTATCTTCTCAGTTCAAGTACAGCCCATTTATTGCATTCATAATAATACTGCCATTGTACTACTACATCATACTCATTTTGTAAAGCACCACTCTGGATTATTTCCTGTTTATTATGTACTGACATTTGCAGATGAAAAGTCTTCAAACCAAACTATTTGATGGCTTGGCAGATATTTTTTTTGTTTTACTTACTTTATTTCCTGAATTCCTTTTGCCATTTAAGTTTGACACACTATTTTATGAAAGAAGAGAATTTTGTAAGACAAAAACTATTCATACACAAAGTAATTCAAAGTGCTTTACAGAATCAGAAAGACATTAAAATCACAATGCAAACAAATCAAAACATAAATAATCATCGTATTAATTAACATTAAAATAGAAGAGTGCCAAATAAAAACCATTCAGTCAGATTTACAGTTCATACATATTGACAAATTACTTCTCTGAGTGTTTTTGTGCATATTTGTTATTAATCACTGTGGGGAAGCTGGCTCGATGTGGTCGGAGTAGGAGGCAGACTGAGACAAATTTCCCAATCATCAACATTTATTGTAATCACTGTGGTATTGCGTGGAAAAATAATACATATTTCCAAAAAATAACTGTGCTCAAATTAAGCAAAAAGCAACAGAAATTAAGAAACTAAGGAAACAAACCCACGTGTACACAGCTACACTGATGTTCTGACTTGCACTGCTTATATACCCTCCTAAGCAGGAAGCACCTCCCCCAGGTATATACCTTAGTCTTTCCAGGTGCTGTGGGTATAACTTTAGCCAGATCTCTTCTCAGGGCCTAAGTCCCATAATTCAAAGTGTTTAAAAATAAACTATAAACACTTAAACATTGAAACAAAATGCATAAACACATTAGAACAAAAGAAAACTTAAGCCAGTTCTCCCCTTCATGGTCCAGCCCACGACCACACCCAAGCCTTTAAAAATGGCCGACATAGGGCACGCCCCCTCTTTGTCTGGACCATGTGGAGATTCAGGTAAGATTAGATACAGGTGTTTAACTGAACTGACTAAATGTAACCAAATAAAATCTCTTTAAAGTAACAAATGTAAGAGTGGTGTTTAAATTAAAGGTAGACTAACTAAAAGACTAAACAAAACAAACCCGGGATAGTTATGCTTAGTTGTTTAGTTGGATATTGAAAAATGATAGGAAATTAATTTTGTGAATAAACTAAATTAAGGTGCTGTTAACGGGACAAAGGCCCACTTTGTCACAAGCACTTACCTGGTATCTCACTTAAGTCAGTCATAGTACCATTCCATTCATAGTTGTAATAGTTTATAACATACCTGGACACCAGCCTCTTTGTGTGGCTCATACAGGCGCAGGTGCAGAGCGCTCTAGTGATACTAAACCAACAGATTCTGATGACAAATGAAAGTACTTCCTCTTTGCCATAGACACTGGTCCCTCCCTGCAGTCTCTGTATAAAGCCCTGGCTCACTTCACTTGACTGACAACAGGGACACAGAACTCCAAGAGTGACACCACACCACCTGTAAGCAGAGGTAACGCCATACAATTACTCAATTTACATAGGATTTGTAACTGTACTTATATTGCATCATTACACACTTTTTATTTCTACTTTTTAATATTACTTGGACGTGACAGTGTTCTTAGTCTATAACGTTATAACATTTGTGGTCATTATAACTGTTTTGTAATGTTACAAAATCTATGAGAAGATTGTAAATGTATTTTTTCATGTTTTAACTTTTTCTTTAACTTGTACGTGATAAATATGTTTGTCGATCTGGTTATCCCAGTACACTACTGTAGAATTAATTATAGTCACATTTTGGACTAAGGAGTTGGCATCATCTCCTTCCTTCTAATTTCCAAGTTTCACACTTTCCTTAAGTCCATTTCTGGCTCCGCTACCCACCTCTGCCTGTAATCCACCACATATAATTCAAAGACATATTAGTCATGATTTTAATTGTATTCACATGACTTAACCCTTTGTTTGTTGCGGGCACAGTTCTTGTCTGGACACGCTATGGCTCCAATCGGGATGGTTTTGGGGGAAGTGATAAGCCCTGAAGTTGGCATCATCTCCGCTGTGGTGTTCCTGGTGCTCAGTATCACAGGGTTAGCTCTGTGTGGGCAGTGTCAAAGGTGAGCCAAACACAACATATGAACAGTAAATATTGTAATGTTTAAACTTTGAATGTATGTGTACTTGTTATTTAGCAGCACCCACAATCAAATAGTACTAGTAATCATAAAAGAAGCATTCCAGTAACTCCAATATAAACTTGAACTTGAATAACTTGAATAAAACTCTGGAATGGGAAATATTTAGGATTCAATTGTGTTTAATTAGTGTAATAATGATGGTATTGCATAAAACAATAACTATAATTATAAATTAGCTGTATATTTCTTCCTTTTGTAATAACGTTCAGGTGCCAACACAAGGCTACTTTAATAATACTAGTATGTGAGTGTCCTGTACAGTACAGTACAATCATGTAATTAAGAAAATATTTCATAGTATAATTACCAGTTCTACCTTTGACCACATGTATACTATAAATGCCAAAACAATGCAAGTTCAATACCAAGACATAACAACGTCACTGAAGATTTATGGGCACTAACTTTGTTTACTCTTTCAAAGCATGGAAACGTTAAAATCACAAAAACTCACATGTACACGTACACATTAACATGGCTTTAATTGCTATTGTGGAACATTGCATAAAGAGACTAGTCGGACCTGATGGGCTGTTTCTGATGCTGGGTGGTGTCGCTTTAAAGAGCAGGAAGCACAAGCGAGGATTTTATTACCCACATAACATCGAGAAGGGCAGGGCTCGTAACATCAGCTCTTGATAGGCACAAAAAATGCAAATATATAATAGTTTACAGATGACTTCAAATGTGTGTTACCTGGATTCTTGACACTTCCTGGTTTAGTTCTCTTCTGTTCTAAACCTGAAATGAAATGAATATTGTAATGATAAATACTAAAGAAATGGTTGCTGCTATTCTGAACACACAAAGGAAAATACATCTCACTAATAAAGTTGTCTGCCAAAAAGAAAACCAATATAACCAACCAATATAACTGTGTATTTTTACGTCAGATGCCCTTCTCGTACCAACAAGCTAGAACTGTGACTAAAGCAGGATGAAAAGTCTTGCCTAGGGATACAACAACTGTATGCAGATCTTTTAGTAAAATATATCCATAATGAGTATCAATAAGTATATTAATGAGAAAGTCTTCTGCCACTTGCTCAGTTGTATAATTTCCAGACAGAACTAAATAAGAAACTACTGGATAATTGTGGCCATAATATATATATAATGATTTTACTCCTTGATTCAGATAGACCTGTGCATCACAACAGTCTAACACATGTGTGAATTTAAAGTCTGGAACATTCTTGTGTTGTTTTGACAGACGTGTGCTCAGCAATGAGAGATAGGAATCATAGGCCTCACATTGCTTGAAGAGGAGGGGCACATACTCTAGCAACATGATGAGTGACTTTAGACAAACAGGGATTACGTTTAAAGTGGCAGCATTTGTCAACTTATGGTCTAGTAAATAACTCAAGACAAATGAAGGAATGAATCAGTCTCACACATCACAATCCATATAGTGTAATTGTGTATGAGACAGAAGCTCCTGTTACCAGGACATCACTCTCACCCCCCTGACATGCACATGAACTGGTGACTAAGTTGCACAGTGACCGATAACAAGAATGGCTGGTTCTCTATTATGTCTCTATGAGTAATTGGACAATAATTGTGTTGGGTGTACCTCACCTACAGCGACTAGTGACTGGGCTTCTGTCATGTGACCACTACTTGGCAAATGTAGACCAAGAAAAATGAATATTGGCCTATAGTTGTAATAGTTGTTAGTGTTACCACTTTGTTTATTTTTTTTAAACGGAGCAGTAAAACACTGGTCAAACTACATCCGCTTTAAAACTACATACAGAGTCAAAGTCAACATATTTGTTTATACAGCTCGTAATAATGATTTGCTTTGGCAAGGAGACAAAATGAAAAGGACATGGATATCTTTGATGTCAATTTAATTGCCATAAACTAAAGTTTCAAATTCTAAATAAATGCATAAAACCATTTTATCATTAGTACTTTAGTAACACCTATGAACTAGACACTTTGAAATCATCTATTGCATTTCAATAAAAATATGAAATTGATTGCTATCCCATATTTCCTGTTTCCTAAGAGAGGTTTGAGTAGACAGTCTCTTTCTCCAGACTCTTAAAAACATTAATGTCTGTTTACAGGAAAAGTGGAAACGCATACAACGTGAACAGCACGGTAAGGGCTACATCTCACTGTTTCTAATCTTTGCAGTAAAACACACAACACCTAGTCAGTTAATAGTTAATACAACACAAACTACTGTTCAAAGCTTTGTAGTCCTGATTTTATGATAGTGATGTGACATTCATGAACGTGAATGGTTAGATCTGGATCTGATTTTTTTTTAAAAGAATCTTTTTCCTTCTAATTTGTATGCATTTTGTCCCGATTAATGCTGAATCTACACAAGAATCAGCACAGAAGCTCTCAGCTTCTCACAGAAGAATCTTAATAACAGTTTGTTTTTTAATTATTATTATAGATTATGCATGCATTTCTCTATGATTGTAGATAAAATAAGTTCTCACGGTGGCTTCTGTCATATAAATAAATAGTAAAAGAGCCAGTCTTTAGAAGTCCCATCATTATTTTATGATAGATCTGAATAGCCAATTTTTACATCTATTCAATACTATGAGTAAGTATTGTCTAATGGAAAACAATGTGCACTAGATACTGGGCTGCCTGCGGTACAGTGCATTAGTACTGCACATTAGAATGTTAAACAGAAATGCATTAAAGCTATGATCTAAATTCATATAAATTGGCTTTGTCTCCATAGAGATGTTATTGCTTTGCCTGGAATGTTCCACAGTATGGCATTAAACATATATTTCTTTATTACAAGTGTTTTTATTGCCTTGTATAACATACTGCCTTTGTATTATCTGCTTGTCTGTGTGTGTGTGTGTGTGTGTGTGTGTGTGTGCGCGCGCGCCAGTGGAACATTACAGGCAAAGACGTAATGGTAATAAAATCTCCATGAAGACAAGCAGGTGGCAGACACTCCTCCAGAAATGTGTGCCACATAGTGCCCCTTTTAAAAAATCTTGTTTGGTTTGTGTTAGGCTGATGGGAGAAGTACAACAGCAAATGGGCCCAGTGACACAAGGACAGGAGACACCACTGGTAAGTTCCTGTGTTAGAGATTTGTTTCTTGGTCTCATATTTAAAATCAGGGCTGAATTGCTTAGAAACATAAGTCTTAAACCCTGAAATGCCAATTCCAGTGTCTGAATACATGTCATCAGCCAGAAAAATGCATAATATGTCTGTAAGAGATTTTATATATATCCTGTAACTTTTAGACTCTGTCACCTACACAACATGGAGGGACCACAAAAACATGCCGGAGAGCACACTGGAGCGAAACAAGGCGTATACCCAGTAGCACCCTCCAGCCCAGACTCAGAGCACGTGGAGAACAGTGAGGACTTTCCACTCCGCATGGGCCTAGTGGATGGACAGAACCATGGAAAAACAGAGAAAAGGAGAAGTGGCTCTGACTGCGCTGGGCTACAGACCAACCACACCTTCACTCACTGTCAACAACTCTCACTACACTGAACCTGACCCAAGACACAACAAAAAGACTGCTTTCAACAAGACGAAAAGCATGCATGTTTATTGTATTGTAGTTGTATTGTCTAGTTTGTAAGGTGAGCCCTTAAAGGTGCACTATGTCACTTTCCTGGTGGAGGGTCAACCATCTACCTTTCTCCATGGAGGTATTATTGCTTTGTCTAGAATGTTTCACTGTACGGCGTTAAACTTGTTGATCTGCATGGATACAATACAATACAATCAATTACTGGTCAGACCTGTGGAGAGGCGACCCTGCACACAGTAAGAAGCCATGTTATTCCAGACCCTCCACCAGAAAAGATACGGAGTGCACCTTTGAAGTCAAATTGGAACTTTTTCCAAGGTTTTTCAACACAAGATGTCTTACTTTTCAACCCCAAATATTTTTTTGTTATTTATGCTCATTTTAACACGGCACTCTGCTATGCCCTAATTAAAAATTAAAGCTTTAACAGTCTCATGCATATTCTGCAAAATGCACTGCTATGCTAACGGACCCTCCTCAGAATCCAGTGAGCTGCTGATTGACTTTAGTGTCAGACACGTGTCGGATTTGTAGGACACTATCATTTTTTGGCACAGTTTACTGTTTTGGAGCAAACATTGATAACATTGGATCTGCAACTGGCTAAGAAAACACGTGCTTCCTTTAAATCCACTTATGAATGAAATACAAAACCTGATTTCTGTGTCTACACCTCAACTGCTAAACTGTGATGTTTTCAGATAAATGCTACAAGACACAAGTTGTAGCCAACCAGAGTTATGTTTCTGTTTAAATAAATTCATGATATACTAATAGAAATTAAGATTTCAACAGCAGAGTATGGTCTTTTGAGACAGTAGTTTTGTGTAATGATGCTTCCTCTGAGCAGACCGCAGTAAACAATGACAGCTAAAGGGGCCACAACAGTGTTTTTGTCAAAAATGCATTTTAATTTAATTTTTTTTTTTGTTGTTGCTAGTTTACTTTAGAGCTTTATACAAGGCGGTAATGGCATGTGTGTTTGAGTAGAATTTATCAGTTTCTTTGTTTTAATGCTTCCTGGATGTGTTAGCACGTTAAAGACCCTTGTTTAAATCTCCCTGGTGAATGTTTTGGGATGGGAGCGGTGTCCCGTCTGACAGAAACCTAGAGATGAGTCAAAGGTCTCTGAGGGTGGGGCTGTTCTTGTAATGCCTGTTTCATGCTGTGCATTTCTCTCTAAATAAACTTGTCAAAACTCTGCCCCTATTTGCATGTTGTATTGGTCATAATTTAACTGAGCTTCTGACAGCTTGGTGAACATACCTGGAAGTCCAAACCACTATTGATACTTGATTGAAAAGTTGTGGATGGAGACACAAGATTACTTGGAAAACGCTGATAAATCACTCTACATAAGGAAAATACACCATTATCTGACAAAATAAAGTTTTCTCATTGGTCTGAATTGACAATTATGCATCCAGATAAAGGACAGTATAACCCAGTAGTCTTGTATATTTTGTTGAGAAAATGGAAAACACCATAAGCAGAACAAAAAGAAGAGAATGGTAAGAGCCTAATAGTGATGTGACGTTCCTGAACGAGTCGGTTCTTTTGAACGGGTCCTTAACGTGAACAGTTGGAACCGGATCTTATTTTTTCAAACAAATCTTTTTCTTTTTAATTTTTATGCATTTTTATCCCAATTAACACTGAATCATCACAAGAAGCAGCACCGAAGCAGAGCAGGCAACACTGAGCACAACAAAACATATTTGACATCTAAGTTTTTTAATAATTATTATGCATTTTTTGAAAGGGTAAACACGCTCCGACTCTGTTTGAATCATTTTAAACAGATCTGAGCCATTTCTTTCTGTGATTAGTTTGTAGATTAAATGAGTTCTCACAGTGGCTTCTGTCAAATAAATAAATAGTAAAAAAGTAAATGAGTTTCACAGTGGCTTCTGTCAAATAAATAAATAGTAAAAAAGCCAGTCTTTTTGAATGGCTCTTTGAAATGAGCAGATCCAAAAGATTCAGATCCCATAAAAGAGCCATAAGTCCCATTGCTAGAGCCTAATATTTGTAAAAATAAAAAATAAAAAAAATTAAAGACATTTGTATAATACTGTGCACATGGCTAATTTGCATAAATATACATGTCCATTTATGGACACATCCATTTCCTGTGGCTGAGGTCAATTTGCCCTCACCCTACTGACCACAGGTTTGTTTATGAATTTTATATTTTTTATCACGTAAATGTAATATGTGGCTATAGTTGTACATGTGTATATTTCACAAATTCAAAATATGATCAGAGTTAAAAGTAAAGTAAAACATTCAAAACAAAAATGTCATGTTAAGGCACATTTATGAAGTACAGTTTATTCAAACTTTTACTTAAAATGTATCTCTTTATTACCCAACACTGTCAAACCTTAGACAGAAAACATTTAGCAATCTGTAGGCCTCCATTTTGTGCAGATACAAGGTGCACTGTTGTGTTGGAGCTCTGCCCAACAAGAGCTGTTTGGTGTCTATTGTTGCCTAAGTTGATTCCTGACATAGTTTGAGGCCTTTATTTTAACACTTTTGTCAACACACTGATCAAGACACACCCAGGCAGCGCTGATAAGTCTAATAACCCCAGCAGCCCTGGTCCTGTTTCTGAGCAGGTGCAAAACAGATCCCTATTGTTATGCATTTGGGGAGTTTGTAAATACCCTTCACTACTGTTCTCACTGATGTAAGATGATGGGCTACTGCAGTCCAGTTTTACAGCAACAAGTACAGTGCCTGAAACAGTGATGGAAAGTAATGAAATAAAAGTAGTAAAGTAATGTACTTAAGTAAAAAGTTTAGGTTACTTAAGTACATTTTAAAGTGGATACGTTTTACAAATAAAAACATAAAAACTTTATCAAGATCACTACATTTGAAGCTTTATTAGATCTCAAACTCATGTCCAAAATACTTTTACTTTTTACTCTTTAAGTACATTTTTAAACAGGTACTTTAATACATTTACTTAAATAACAAAACTGAGTAGATCTTCCACCACTGGTTTTAAATGAAAACCTAAGAATCATAAATCTCATAAAAAATGGTTGTGGTTTAAATGTCTACAAAAATGTCCTGAAATGCATGTGATTCTTGTATTAGTTTAACAGTTAATATCAGTGTTCTCTAAACAATCCTTATAAAAACATATAAATTCATACATCTACCTCACTGTTTATAATTCGTCCTAAAAATGCAATTATACATTTCCTCTATTTTCTAATCTAAATCCATTATCTGTCTCAATCTGGGACCTTTGCGGCAGCTGCCATTGGAACAAAGTACTTAATGACTGTAGATTGGTGGAGAGGGGGACAGTCTGGGCACATGGTAGAGGATTGGGTTACTCTCCCTGCCTCTAAAATCCCTGCTGACTGGATGTCTGGTGGGACGGGGCGCAGACAGGCCGCACTAATCCGCCCAATGCGACACACAGACTGGACCTGATAGAGCCGGACATGGGCAATTTGTCCATGTGATTATCTGGGGATGGATACTGTTACATTTACAATATTTGGTAACACTTTATAATAACTACACTATTTATAGCAACTCCACAGTGGTTAGGAGGAGTTAATTAAGTAGTTACTATAAGCCTGAATGATTTTTATTATTTGTTCATTATGAATTAAAGTTCCTATATTACGCAAAATTGACTCTTGTGAGCTTTAAACCATGTTACAATGTTGTTATCTCCTCAAAAGTATACCCGGAGTTGTGTTTTGTTTAATTCACACATGTTTGAGTAACCCTTTATTATTAGTCTGTCTGCATCTCCAAAGCTCAATGCTCTGTTCCACTTTGTGATGTCATGCAGTGGTACTTTTAAGTTAACAGCTAACTTTTGCGTTTAGTTCAGTAGAGATTTGCAATTCCAGGGCTGAAATCATCCAAATGATTCTGGTGCATAGAGTTTAAAAACACAGTGAAGCTCTTCCTGTATTACCACATGACATCACAAGGTGGAACAGAGTGTTTTCTGTTTGAGAGAAGAACACAGCCTAAATGTGAGGGTTTGTATGTTAAACATGCAGGTATGTTTGTGATGAGGAAACAACGCCATAACATATTTTTAAAAATGCATAATATGGGCCCTTTAAGTCTTTCTTTATGCTTTATTATAGCTACTTATTATTGTGGAGTTATTATAAAGTGTTCCAGTATTTTAGTAATTTAATAAAATGTACTATGTGTGTAGCTGTAAGTTTCATGACAATGCGTACTCTCCACGATAATATAGTACGTCTTGACACTGTATATCAAGTAGTTTACCTAACTTAGCTGTATTAATATTTCACTGGAAATGGGAGTGGGCATAGGCGCAGAAAGCCAGGCACACACAAACACACATTAGTCTCCCCCAGGACGGCTGTGTCTATCGGAGTCACCAAGTGTCACTGAGGAGCAAATCAATCTCACATTTGAAAGGTTTCTGTGTCAGTATATGTCCTATATGACATTAGTGATATAGTTATTACTGAATAATAACAACAACATTTACTTTAACTCATGTTTGGGCTATGGTTTATTGTGTGGTAATATCTGAGGAAACATGCATGTTTTTTCCATACCGTTAAAGTGATGTACCCGGCAGCACCGCTCTCTCCCTACTTGCCCTTCCCTGATACTTTATGTTATAGAGCTGTTGCTATGGAGCCTGTCCTCTGAGTATATGCTTCACCACAACAAACATCTTAATATAAGGATTCAGAGGAAGATGCTGCCTACTGTGCCTCGAGCTTGTTTACCTGCCATCATTTTAAAAATAGGGGTCATTTTAAACTGCACTATAATTGGCACAGATTGGCACAATTACCCAGATTCATAAATTTATGATGGAATAAAACAGAATTTACAGGGCTGTCATAGCTAAAAAACATCACATAGTACACTGTTTATTCACACAATTTTGTAAGTACTAATGGTCATTCAAGTTCCGCTTTTCAATCCCAAGCCCCAAACAAGACCGGCAGCGTCCAAGGAACATGTCTGTACATGTCCCATTAACAAATGCAATACAATTTATCATAGCTAGTAGAAAAAATAACTAAAAATAATTTTAGTCAAAGCACTAAATTATTTCTTGTCAAAATTAACTTTGTATATATGTATCATTAAGTGATGAATGCAGTGTCAATTTTCTACTACCGTAATTTGGCTTCCTAAACTTCCAAGTGTGCACTACATTGCATTATATACAATTTTGGACATTGAACTTAAAATGACATTGCATGCATTTGCAGCAGTGTAACCATTTGAGATATTAATGCGTTTATGTATGTATATGTATAAAGCAGTGATAAACTATGGTGGCTAAAACATGTTGTCTGCAGAAAGTGAATTCAGATGGATGTGTTTTTGCAAGATTCCCATCATATGTTGGGCTCTGGAATACAATGACATCACCCTGCACAGTGATATAAATAGCCATGATGAGTCTCGCATTTAACATGGATGCAGTGGATACCAAAGGTTTTTATTGCGTCTCAGTCAAATGTTGCAGAAGTTATGGCATTGAATACAACTCATTATAGACGAAAATGCATGTTATTATGATTTCAACCAGACCGGAATAAACAGGAACCATGAGATAAACACAGTGATGCGTTCAGGGTTCGTGGGGACAAACATGTATCAGACAGACAGACAGACAGGAAGGGAGAGGAGGAGGATGCTGCTGCCGCTTCTGTGCTGCTGGTAACCCCTCACCTACATCATCCTTTTGTGCACGGTGGTCGCGCACTGGGCTCGTATCTCGTGCCCAGCTGTCAACTCCCGGCATTGGTCCGATCAGCGCGCGCACGTAGGCGCCACTCCGACCAACCCCCTTCGCTCCTCGGCTGCTTCTCCCCGGTGTAGACAGACATCGAGCCGGCGAGGAGGAGGAGGAGGACGCACGGCCAGCTTTGAGCCAACCAGCCCGCCAGCCCGGTCGAGGTGCTAAGACAGGACCACCGGATCTGTAAGTCCAATGTTATTATTGCGCGTAAATATCAGAATACGTGGCGCAGAAGGCGAAGTAAAATTGTTGTTTTCGTTTGGCTTGGCGAAGGTGGGAGGGGGAGCTCTTTCACTTCGTCTTAAATCTGCGTTGCCGGGTGGAGAACAGTGATGGAGTCAGTTTACAACAGAATAAACTCGACCCATTCTGCAGATAATATCGGATAAACTTAATATTTGTACGTATGGTAGTTTTGATGGTTAAATATGTGATCTCTGTCTATCAGTTGGTAAACACTAGACTGAAGCTTAATGCGCATTATCTTGTCGTGCTATTTTTATCCATTTTGCTGCATGTTATTTGACAATTATTGAATCTAATTTGTGCATTGCAAAGTAACATTTATTTAATTACAAGCGTCGGTTTTTTGGGGTAGTTTTGTTTTCATTGGTGGACGTCAACGGCCCTTTTCCGCATATTTTGACAATGTTTTTCTTCCTTAACATGCCCAATTTCATTTTTTACACTGCAAAAATTGTTATCAGTATTGTTATAGTTGTTTCACTGGTCCCCATTAGCTTTTGTGCGCTACAGAGCTAATTTTGTCTCGATTTGGTCGCCCTGCTCCGACCCTCCCGGCGAAACTCGTGTCCGAACACGTTGCAGAAGCGGAGGTGTGTACAGCGAAATCCGAAAGCAGCCAATCACAGGCCTCGCTCCTCCCACGCTCCGCCGCTTGTTTACTACGGATCCTCGGCGCTGATTGGTTTAGAGCTGCAGGAAAATGGGCTTTGAGATGCGTTCAGGCGCAGAGAAAAAAAGGGGAATTTGATTGTCCCCATTTCAATTCATTTAGGAGCCCTACACATGAAGGCAAGTGCAATAACTGTACTAGAGTGAATAGAGCCAGACAGAGATAGTTTTTAGCTTTTAAATGCCTTGAACACAAAGAAATCTTTGCATAGACTGTCCTAATTTCAATTCATTTATTAGGTGCGGTATTAGCAGTAAACAGGAAAAGCAAGTGCAATAACAGTGTACTTAGTAGAGTATTGCAAGGTTTAGCAAATTTCTAGAAAAAAAAAAAAGAAGAAAAGGCCAACATCAGCCAACATCGTGCATGTAACTCACGGAGCATGAAGCTATGGATTCAGTTATTATTTTTATTATTAATATTAGTTTGCTGGCAATATACAAAAATGTTTATGAAAATGTGGTCATTTTTGCATTTGTATTTTAAATTAAATAATGTATAATTTTATGATTTCTTATGTATATGTAGTAAATTACTACCAGTACTAATTTCATGCCTTCATTCCATACACTACAATTAAAGGAATTTCTAGGTTGCAGTAGATATTCAGTAGACATTTTTTCTTGTGTTCCCTGAATGCACTGTTACCCCATTTTACCCCTGTAGCTGCAGGCCTCAGTGAAGGCACCCAAACCAGAGATTATGTCTGAAGAGCACATTATCACCAACGTCCTCCTGCGGGTAATAAAACGCGAGATCTGTCGACATCCTGCTGTTCCGAGATAATCAAATGAACTCCTGATTTAACTGGTGATAAACTAATACTATTTGCATGGCGTTGGCGTACTATGGGCGTACTGTTGTATGTGCTTACCAAACCACGAGGCTTCTTACGTATTTGAGATATGACTGGGCATTCCATTAATATGTAGTAAATGCGTCAGTATTCATTTCTCGTACATTGATCACATTTTTTTAAAAAGTAAAACACTGGGTGACATAAAAATAAATAGTCACTCTTCTTCCTCCAAGGTCTGGACTTTGACCCCAAACACACGATTTTACTGACGGAGGATTGGCTGTAGATTTCCTAATTAAAAAGCATATCATTGATAATTAGAAATGTGCGAATCTTGCTGTCATTTAAAATTCCATACCTCACCAAGCCCTAATTTTAACGTTGTGTTGATTCTGGTACTTATGTTTGTTTGTTTTTTGCAGGGAGCAGTGTTGAGTGCTGAGTGAGTCCCTTTTACTGTGTGCGGTGGCACCATGGCAGCTATGGGACCAGAGGAGAGAGGACAACCCACCACCACAACCCCTGACATGCAGGTCATTACATGCTCTATATATCCGATATCTAGCAAATCACAAAGACTGGAATTATTTAAGTAACAAAATCTACCAAAATGTCCAGTTTTATTGTTATGTAAAAAACTGCTGACCCTGTAGTTTAGACCTCTACAAACATGTTCCAAAAGTTTAGTAGGTCATATTTCAATCTTAATGCTTCTGGGTGTGTTTAAGGTGTGAACCTTGAACAGAATCCTACCTTTTAAACATTAATCAGAACTCTCACAAGTGCAATGCTTTTCAGAAAAAATCTCAATTTGATATTTTTCCAAAAGCATTCAGCCCTTCATCTTACAGTATAATAGTTATTGCTCATTGTGATGCAGGAGGTCATGTCTGCTGTTAGGTGTATTCTTAGTCTCTGTAGTGGCCATTTAATACTTGCTATTACAATGTACCACTTATGTCTACAGGCATGTGCACAGAAAAAGAGGGGACTGAACAAGACTTCAAACTGGACCAACCTGTCACTGGGACCCACCATGCAATTCAGCAACAACACATCCTGCAGGTGAGGAGCAGGAGTCTGATCATTTGAATGTATTTATTTGATATTTGATTTATTATTTTTATTATATTTATTTGATATTTTGATTAGATACACAATGATTAACATATTGGCAACAATAACCAAGGATTAAAGCCTGTTTATTTTTGTGTGTGTGTGTTTAGTTTCCGTAGCCCTGAGTCAGTGGAGATGGACGAGATCATGGCTGCTATGGTCCTGACCAGTCTGTCCTGTAGTCCAGTGGTGCAGAGTCCTCCCCAGACCGACCAAGCACCAGGTCTGTACCATATTACACTGCATAACCAGATAGAAAAAATATTACTCAAAAGCGCTTTTAACCGTGTTTTCCTCATCATAAATTTGCTCATATTTGAATTCTGAGTGATTCATGGATGTTTGAGTCATTTTGTATTTCTCTGCATTCTGGGATATTGCGGGAATCGTTTCTATTGAAGTATTTTGGGCTGCTCCCTCGCCTCCAATGCACCCGTCTTCAAGAAATTAATGTGCAAATTTCTCAATTAAATTGTTCAAAATACCCAAAAGAGCATAAATTTTTACTTTAAGCTTGCTCACTTCTCAGTCTCCACAGATCTGACCTGTTTCCGCGGAGATAGATAAATGCCGCATTGCAGATTATTCCATCCTAAACAATAACATCTTCATGGAGTCAAGCAGGTGGCAGACCCTCCCCCAGAAAAGTTACATGGTGCCCCTTTAAATATAGCGCAGTTTATTCATAATTACCATGAGATATGTAGGTAAAACTATGCACACACAGAGTGCAGGAGACAGCTAGTGGTTAGCTGTGTCATTGGGCAAGACATATCTCCCACTTTGTATGTTGTTGTATGTTGACTGTGGTTGTTTGAGAGGCCAATGGCACAGACTAGCCACCACACCTCTCTATAAGTATTCAATAATCTGACTTTAATCTTACTAATTTCATAATTATATATTTGTGTTGTCTTTACAGCCGTGTCCTCCTCGTCCATGGACATGGAGTGTGGTGGGGGTGAGCTGTCAGACAGTGGCAGCAGCGGATACTGGAGCTGGGACCATGGCAACGTGAGCCCCGCCCCCTCGCCGTCCGTAACTGAGGCCGACAGCAGTCCTGACGAGGGGCTGCCCATGGAGATGGAGCAGTCAGACGAGCTCAACGCCAAAAGACCAAAAGTACTTACCACAATGTCCAGTTTTTCTCAATGGGTTTCTTACATTGTCTATAGTTAGGCTAGCGATTTTACTATTTCACAAAGTGTAACCTGCAAACTGTAGTCTTTAACTTATGTCTTTCACATTAAGGCATATTCAGTAACAAACAACATGAAAAAAATAGTGATTGATTCTGAAATTGAACTGGTAAGAACCCATGCCCAAAATAGGACAATCTCACTAACAATACCAAACCACACCACTCCTACAATTGTCTGTGGGCAAACCACACTGCTTTCTTTCTTCATGACTGTAGTCCCAAGATAAACCAAAGAGGTGGTATACAGAACAAGTATGTTTCTTAGGTACAGTATATATATGATTATTAATTGGTATGGTAAGGGTTTTGAGGGTTCTGTAAGGTATTTTATGGTGTGCATAACAACCCAACCCAAAAAAATCAATCCTGATCTTGAAACCAATCTATACGACAACCAACAGCCATGACTCAGTTTGTAACTCTGTACTATATTTTCTGTTCCAGAGCTCGTTCAGAGGCGTCTACAAGTGTCTGTGGCCCAACTGTGGCAAAGTGCTGACTTCCTCTGTGGGGATCAAGAGACACATCCGGGTGCTGCATTTGGGGTGAGCTAGATTTTCATTACACAATTGAATCAGATGCGACATCACTATAACATTGTCATTAGTCAAGTCAATTTATGTCAACATATATTTTATGTTAGTTAGATCCTCTGTCTGTGTCAGCCCTCATCAGGGGACTTGCACACAAAACATTGATTGTTACCCACTGTGTTAAATTGAATATGATAGACACGTGGAATTTTGAAGCCATAAATGTATTGATCACTTTTGGAAGAAATATGTTATATTATATTATATTATATGTTATATTAATTATATTATTGGGTAAGATAAAGATTCAGTCATTTATAATTGTCAGCCAGTCCTCTGTCAGTAATAGCATCTGGTTAGGAGCAGTGTTCAGACTTTCTTTCTTTCTTTATTCTTTATTTGTCAGGGACCATGTACAAATTCATTAATCTTACAAAAGAAAAGATGATTTGTACCAAATTTAGCTACTTCTACTTTCCATCTGCAGTCCTTTAGAAATAGACTAATACTGAAAGCAGTTTGATTTGTTCTTATTAAGACAAAATTGAAAATCTAGATGACTGAATATGGATGATTTTTTGTCATATTGCCCAGCCCTACAATAGTGACTGATTTTATTAAATCAGATGACAACTTGGGGTATTTTAAGGGACATTGTGTACACTTAGGTTTTTAACTTTGCAGACCAGAGATGTTGGAAAGCATCATAAAATATTAAGAGCAGATGAAATTTTCAGGAAGCAGTGTCTGGTGGAAGTGATGAACTATGTGGACCTCTGTAAGTTCCCCTTCTGTCTGTTCCCCATTTGTCCTACAGTGGTTTGGAGCAGTCCCACAGAGAGGAGGACTTTTACTACACCAAGATCTCCTGCGAGGCCGTGGACACCTCTGCCGCTCTGTCCCCGTCGCCCCAACAACAACAGCAGGTGGGGGGGCAGACCTCTGTCCTTGGATGGGCGCCCTCTTGTGGTTCCTCCGGGGGTACGGGACTTCAGATACCTCCTGCACACAGACCCAGGTCCAACTCCAGCTCCGGACCGGGGCACAGCAAACCCAGCACCCTCAGCCAGTCGGCCCCCAGCAGCTTTTGGCAAATCCACTCCGAACATCTCTACCAGGTATGTAGCAGCTTTAGCACAGTTTGACGCTGGACGCCCTTCTTGTCAATACAGCCACTTTCTTGCTGTATTGTGGCTGGAGTTTGCAATGTGAGTGAAGTGTTTTGCCTTTCAAAATAGCATTTCAATACAAGTTCAAACATACACAAGAATTCAGAGAAAACAACACTAAATCATTAACCAAGATTGAAACTTCATCTAAAGATCTAAAACACAAAAATCTGGTTGACGGAAAGTGTTATGCGTCAAAATAATTAGGGTTACATACTATTTTTAAGAGTGTGTTCACAATTGTCCTCATTTCTACACAGTTTAGTCCTGATATATACTTGGTTTGGTCCTTTTCTAGACCTGGTCTTGTCTGATTTAGTTGAGCCTGTGTGTGCGTGTGTGTGTGTGCAAGTGTGAACACTATTTGCTTTGTTTTATTGCCATAGTGGACTATAGCCAAAGTTGGGATTAAGCTGGCCTTCTTCTTTCTAGTTACGAGGCAAGTAACATAGGAATTTAATTGTAAAAAAAGCCTGTTTAAACTAATCAGATATTGTTTTTCCTTGTTTAAAATGTTAGAAAATAATTATAAACCAAGCTCTTTTTGATTTTAATTCTGGGCTTGATGTGAGGCCATTTTGTTTAAGGAGAAGGCAGCATATTATTCCTTCAGATCTCCCTGATCACCTAATCTATAATGTCATCTGTAATGTTAGAGTTAGATGGTAGTACTAAGGGATTGACAGGCTTTTCCCTAATCTTTTCAGCCATATTGTTTTTTTCCTCAAGTCCACTGTCTCTCACTGTCAGTCATACCTTATCCCTTCTATTCTCTAAAACAAGCTCTCCTGTCAATCAAAAGCCACACAGTAAACCATTTTTGTAATATTGACTCTAAATGGCTTAGTTTTGAAAAGCAGCTCAATAGGAAGAAGGATTTCTATATTCGCCTCCCCATGGAAATCAAATTAAGCCTTTATTGTGTTATATATTTACTTTGGTTCAATTCACAGCCAATGTTTGCCTCATATTGTCCTCCACTATTCTGTCTCCTTTTATCTGGTAAACAGTGTTGCCCAGTGACTTTTCATTCAGTGTTGTTACCAACCATGTGCTTTTGGTATAGGTTTACAATACAATACAAGTTTACGTTGTACATGACAAAAGGCTTTCAGATAAGGTTTGAAGGGCCAACCCTCTGGCTAATACTTAAAGGTGCACTATGTAACTTTTCTGGTGGAGGGTCTGCCATCTGCTTGTCTCCATGGAGATGTTATTGCTTTGCTTGGAAATTCCTGAGTATTGCATTTAACTTAACCATAATCTCCATGGAGACAAGCAGGTAACGCCACTAGACCAAGTTACAGGTGAGATCTGTGAAGAGTTGACCCCGCTCAGAGTTAGAATACAAGCTTTTAAGGTACTTCTTTAGCAGTAAAACACCTGTGGCTGAATTAATGCAAGATAGATATGTTTTATCGATAGAAAGGACTCTTATAATAAAAAATGTAACTAATGCTGAGCTGGAGTCTAATTCATGTATTTTTTTCTCCCGTTGATGTGGTTTTCTTTATGCATGGGCAAACAGCACATTTGAGTGGTGACCTATGTTTGCCCCAGTCTGACATATATGCTCTGTGACAGTGAGAGGGGCTGGGTTACCCCTGACGACACTGCAGCGCTCACAGGAAAGCACAAGTTAATACTTAAATACTATGTAGGACCGAGGTGACACATCTTATAGAGGCATACGATTTATCACTAGGGGTAGGTGTGTGTCTGTTTAATCAATCTACTTCCCCACCATGAACAAACATTATGTAACAGCCGAACAAGTGGTGAGGTCACGTGTGTTTGAATTATGAATATTGGCAACATTCAAGATTTAGATTCGAGAGTCATGGGGAGAGAAACTTGAGTTTACAACACTAAGAATACCTTAAGAATTTACTCATTAGGAAGAGTGGAACAGTGGGATGTCCGCAGGTGCTTATATTATTTCCATAAATGTTATTTCTGTAATCATTATTTTTCTTTATGTTCTGTTCTGTTTTTTGTCTTTTTATAATAATGTAAAAATTTTAATACACATTTATTTTATTATTATTTTTTTTAAATCACTTAAAAAAAGGTTGAAAGCAGCTTCATATGTAAGATGATTTTAGAATTTCAGATTAACTGAGCTAATTTATGGAATGATATTCAAACTCTTAAAAACACTTAACCAGGACTAGACCAAACCAGAATCTGGTTTTAAAATCATGACTTTTAAAACTTTGATATCACATTATCAATTTAACTAAAGTTATGTTAAAAGTTGCAAGTTAATATTGCAATATATACTGAAATCATTTGCTGTTTCAGACCTGATTTATTCCCAAAGTACATTTAAAACTACAACCAAATAAATACATGTAATAATAGCAACAACAACAACAATGATGATGTAACTTACATCTACAGCTATTCTTTCAAACTCTTTGGGGAACACCCTAATTATCCATTTGTATTCTGTCTAAACAAATGTGAAAGCTGTTACAGTTTGTTTGCATATTTGATGAGTGAAGCCAGGCAGAAGAGCGCACAGTTTGTCCTGTCTAAGCGGCTCTGGGTGAATCGCAGGTCACCACTGGAGCTTGTGTCATGGTGCTGCCGGCTGTAAACACACACCCACACGCACACAGACACACACACACACACAGACACACATACAGACACACACACAGACACACACACAGGAACAAAAGGAGTTTCTGTGCTTCATGTGAGCACCAGACCAAATATCACTGCACTAGCGGCGAGTCTAATGGGTCAGAGGAAGTTTTGTGATATTTTGCAATTGTAAAGAAAGTTCAGTTCTAACAAAGAATTTTAGGGATGGGAGTCATGGGATAAGATCTTGTGCTGCAAGATCTCGCAAGACAAAATCATCTCCAAATTGTGCATGTGTAGAATGTGTTTTTTTTTTTTCATGTGTTTTCATTTATGGCCTATAAATGTGTCTGTGCCTATTTCATATGAACCTTTTTTAACAGTGTTTTTGTTTATTGTTAAGTGTAAACATCTCCACAAAAGACCTGCATACGTGGTGCAATATGGATCTTGTCTTTTGGATCTTGCTTACTTTACTCTCTGAGTTTTACTTTAAATTATCCACTAGAGGGCGCCCCTGCACTGTGGCTGTACCATCGTTATTCACACTTGAATGTACACATTAAAATTGGGACTAAACTGAGATTAACCCCAGAATTAAACCAGGACTATAGCAGAACCAAACTAGGACTACAATAGGATCAAACCAAGTCTATATCAGGCCTTAACCACAACCAAACTAAGACAAGTGTGAACTTAACCTGTGCAAAACTCTGGCTACAGTTACATGCGCACTCAAAATCTGCTTATTATATCATTTTTGGAGTTAGAAGAATATTAAAATGAAATGTAAAAAGCAAAATCATCTGATTTCTTTCTGATCATGGTCCCTCTGATTACTCACATCAGTTTACGTGTCATTTAAATAATTTTAAAGCTCCAGAAATCAGATAATAATCAGATTTTGGTGTGTATGTAAACTTAGCTACTGACAATACTGTTTTCATTACAGTTTCGACATTTTCCACCACACGAATGATTAATTAAGTGTATTATTTTATGTTCCCAGGCGTGCAGTCCCATCCAGGTGTCTGTGGCCCCCAGGAGCCCCACTGCTCAGCCCTGGGTCCCCTCTGCTGCCCCTGGACACAGCAACACTCCGGTAAGTCTCTCAGTTTACCGGTAATCGTTTCAACTGAAATGCGTTTAACCAAAATCTTGTTAAAATGTGAACCTTGTTTTCTGGATAGTTCTTAGATTTTTAGGTTTTAATTTATGAGCACTCAAATATAAAAATGTACACGGAGGAATATTGTTTGGTTCGAAAAATCCACATATAAATCATGATATATTGTACATAAAGTATTTAGATATGAATGATTCACAAAATAGAGAAAGGAAATTTATAATTGTAAGGGCGGGGCCTGGGGGCAGTTTGTGCATTTAATTTAGGATAATTCTCATAAAAATGACATTTGAGCCAATAAAGATAAAGAGCTCCTTCTAGAATTCCAAATGTACAATTTCACTTATCAATTAGTGTAGAAATTCATTTAAAGCCTCCCCGTGTAACCTTTTAGCCAAAAAATATTTTTTATTTTAAGCATTTTTATTGGACTGAAAAACTCCATGGAGAATGTTCCTGAAGTAAAGTTATTAACTTTCTATTTTTATGGAATTGTGCAGGTGACGTGCCACCTCCAGAATGTTACGCAGTGTGACTTTAATTTAATGAGTAGTATTCATGCTGTTGACCTGTCTCTTGTCAGATGGTGAAGCCGCGCTGCCGCTCTGTCAGTGTGGGGGAACAGTGGCTCCAGCAGAACAGACTCCAGCCTGTGAGCGCCTCCCCATCCCGCACTCACTGCTCCTTCAGGTACGTGGCTCCACTTTCAACGCGTTTTTGTCATATTTGTAACTGGAAAATATATATTCCTGGATTTCAGGTGACGGCATTCTATAAGCCAGTAATGCCCAGTGTTCCCCAATGATAAAGGAGACTGTGGTCTAATTTTTGCGCCCATAGTCTTAACACAAATTGAACAAAAAAATAGTTAAACAAGCTATAATTTATGCTTGTAGTATTGTCACATAGAAGTAACTATATTTACTATTACTGTTTTAATAAGGATCACTTGTACCACTATAGTCTCAGTATAAACCTAAGGGAAACACTGAATGTCTATATTATTTCAAGTATGCAGATTTTGTATTGTGGTACTTTGAGAAACATTGTGGGATGAATGAACCTGATTAGTATTAAAAAATACTGTTTTCTTTTAAATATTTCATATGAACATATCTTAAAATCGAGGCTTGAAACTGACTGAAATTCTGTCTGTGTAGTTGTGTTTTGAAGTTTACTACACAAGTGAATCTTTCTGTATTTACTGAACTTTGTGGTATTTTCTAAAGTGACATTTGAGCCCCTTTTAGTGCAGCTCCTCCATCTCTGCCTTAGAAGATAAACATTATTCTTTGTTTATCAGCCCATCTCACCTTAAGATTTCTTCAAAGACAAACTCTCTGATGCTTCCTGGTGTTCAATGCACAAGGGCCAAAGTAAAAAAGCAGCTTTTCAAACAACTACATAAGATTAAAACAGTATTTAAAGCCCAAGAGTGTAACTTTTATCTTTTTATCTTTTTTTTTTTTTTTTTTACCTTACGTGCCTTGGAGGAGGGCCTCTTTCTGCTTGTTTCCATGGAAATGTCGTTTTTTTAGGGGGGCTATAATATTCCACAGTGTCATAAAGCTCATCTATCTCCATGGAGAATATTCTTAAGTATGATTTTAACTTTCTATTTTCATGGATTCATACAGGTGACATGCCACCTCCAGAAAGTTACACAGTGTTCCTTATTATTGAATTCTTACTTGAGATAGCATTTGATTCATGTTTTAGTAAAGTGCAGATAAACCGGCAGATATATTTAGGTTTAATGGCCACTGCAAGTTCAAGTACTACGTGACATCACATAGTACTACCCTAATTTAAGCTAGGTGTTTCTGCTTACAAAAACTTGGCTGCGGGGGAAGGGGGAGTTTGAAGTGTAGATACTGATTACTCCCCCACCCCCTTTCTATTTGCTCTGCTTGCAATGTGGTTGTGGGTAGGCATTTCACAATATTTAAATATGTTGTTACGATTATCATGGCCAAAATAATTGTGATTAACGATTATATCACGGTAATGATTAAAGTTACTTTCAGTTTAAAAATGTTATGGCTATGAATAGTTATAATTGTAATATTGTGAAGGGTTCCATGTTTAAACCGCTGTTATAGTACTGTACTTTGTTATAAGTGAAAACAACAATGATCTAGAAGAGAACATCATGATATAGGTTTGTTCTGCACATTCTGGTGATACAATGCCAATTTTCTTTGTTGGCGATTATCATGATTTTATAAAATGTCCCATGAACGATTACTGTCTACCCTTTTTATTCGTGACAAACGATATTATTGTTAATTGTCACATCCCTAATTGTGGGTGGAATTTAGGTGTTTTGTTCCCAATAGTAAGTAATTGTAACTTAAGTCTTCCTTCTGTCCATTGTGTGCACAGGAAGGGACGCAGCGAGGCCAAAAAGTGTCGTAAAGTGTACGGAGTGGAGCGCAAGGACCAGTGGTGCACGGCCTGTCGCTGGAAGAAGGCCTGCCAACGCTTCCCCGACTAAAAACATCTACGTTTAAAACCAGAGGTGCGATATACGAACGGACCACCCAAAACAGAGACTTCTATATAAAAAACTGTTCTTCTTCTACGTGTTTTTTACTTTTATCTGCTTTGTCTCTTTCCCGACGGAATGCAAATATGGAGTTTTTTGTGTATCCTCCTTGTAAGTCGACCCTTTTTTCGAACACGGTCTGCGATGGTGCTAACTGTTGAATGACTTTGACCACGTGATGTGCTAAGCCTCCAGTACTCTCCTGTTTTTATCCAAAGCTCAGATATTATCTCCCTGGTACGGTGGCCCTGAAGGGACAAAGCATAAGCAAATGATAAACAACAATTAATCCTTTTTGGATCATTTCTGTTAGTGTGGGTATAGCTAGAGACAATCCCGGGAACTTTGGGCCTTAAGTGGGTTAGAACATAGACTGTGGTTAGTAAGTCACAAGCTTAACTCATACATAATTAGAGGTGGGAGATATATAGAAAAACTGATCATGTTGCAATTGCTGTTTTGTAGATAAGCAAAATAAGAATATCGAGTATATGGTCTACAATTAAAATTATGAAAATACCATCAGAAGACAGAAATGTTTAGTGTAATCTCCTAAACAATTGTATATAGTGATATTTTTGCCCTTTTGTGGTTAATTGTATGGCCCCTTCACGTTTTGTGCGATACTTGAACCTCAACCAGTACATAATAGAAATCTTATATATATTGCTATGAAAATAATGAAAAAAATACGCCCACCGCTACACGTGGTCGGAAAGAACATTTTTTCTAATTAATTCTAATATTTAGATTTGCCCTTTAAGCTATCCATATATTTTTGGATAGTGATCACAATTGCAGATTCTACTTTATACATTAGTAGACTGTGTGACAATCAGCTCTAGAATCAAAACCATGCACCAACTTAGTTATAACCTATTCCACTAGTCGTTATATCAACCTTTATAGATATACTCAAGGTAGTTTCACATTATGGTTGACCAAAAACCAGTGTGAATTGAACTGCCAACCTTTAGGTAAGTGGGCGAATGTCTCTACATTTGAGCCACTTCTGCCCGTGCTGCTATTGCAATACCCATCTTAAGACAGTTTGAAATAAGTGTTGGTGAAGATGATTTTGTATAGATCTAATGGGACATATTATTTTTGCTATGTTTTATGTTTTTTGCAAATCATAGGCCAATATATTATGTGTTGTTGGTCATTAATGCTTATATAGCTTAACACATTTCTACAACTGCGTTGACACAACTACTTTTACACTTCCAAGAAAATAATGTTAAAACTTTGCTAATAAAAACTGTAACTATCTAATTGTTAAGGGCTAAACACATGGTGGAAATAACTATAATCATACCAGCTCAGAATAATTAGACAGTTGAATTTCCTTACTACTTACTGTGCCCTATGAATGGATCATTTGTCCAATTTTTGACATGTAGGGCTTCTGTAAATGCCTCTAAGATTGATCAAGTCTTGCCAATCGATTGACCCTCCTTGTAGCTTTATAGATAAAGAACACGTTTACTTCTATTTGAGTAATATTGTAAGGAAAATCAATAGTTAGGTGTCATTATTCTGCTGCCCTATAGCTTTGCTTCAAAAACTGTCTCGAAGTTTATTTTGAAGCTACTTAGTACTTCCTGGTTCCTTAATTCCAATCGCAAACCAGCAACTTCCTGTTATATGACCTCTACTATTTTTTCTATACATTGATGGTTCTACTTTTAGCTTAAAACATTGCACAATAGGCTAATCTTCCAGCTATATTTTTGTTAAAAGTCCTAAAAACTATACCTTACTTTTATCCCACATAATTTTTTGCATTTCAGCGTTTGTCATTGTGCTTTGTGATGCTTTAAATTTGACCCTTCTGAGCCACCGTACCCTCGTAGCTCACTGTAGTAGCTGTTATGTTATTCCAACTTTCTTCCAGTGGTAACACAGTGGTTATAACTATGATGTACATTACTATTGTGTCCTTTGAGTTACGTATGAGTATTTTATACCTTTTTTAAATGTCTTGTTGAGCCCCTGTATTTGGGCACATAATGTTTTTTCTCTTTTTAATTTTGAATGATGGTTTTTGGCACTTTGTTGAATATACTCACGAATAAGCTACATTTGGTTTGACTCCAGCCAAATTCCTTCCATGAGGTGTATTTCCTTGCTGCCCATGTGTTGGCGTATGACCAGTGTTATGGTTGATCAATGAAGCTAGGGGAGTGGTCGTAGGAGAAACAGTTTGTAATAGCAATAAAAAGGAAATATATTGATAAACACAAATTAAAGGCACTGACAATTTGAATTTGGGTGTTCTTTTTTCTGCAAACTTCTATTACAGTTTCATTTTTAGATTTACTTACTTTTAGTTTTTATGTAACAATTAATGGGTTAATGGATTAATCTTATAGGCAACATTTTGGGAACATATTCAAAAGATATATTTGGTTTTAAATTGTTAATCTCTACGGCAGCTGTCCTGATTGTTTTAATAATGCATCATTCTGAAACCCATGGAGCAGCTAACTCTACGTTGTGAGGTCTCAATTACAGGTAGACTATGTACGGTAACTTATGGAGGGGTCCATCTGCTTGTCTCTTATCAAAATGTTATTGCTTTGCCTGGAATGTTACATAGTATGGCATTAAACTTATCTTTTTCTGGAGTCAAGTAGGTGACGCAACCTGGTCAGAAATGTGGATGTGTGAGCCCGTTCACAGTAACAATGCAAGTTTTTCAAGATTTTTTTCAATCCAAAGATCTGCAATTGAATTCATGCAAAATAGATAAGTTATAAATTATTATTAGTAGTAATTTGGAACATTCTGTCACCTCCATGGAGACAAGCAGGTGGCGCACCCTACACCAGTAAATTATATACATAGGGTGCCTTTTAAAATGAATAGAATCATTATAGTAGTCCAGGCTCTTTACTTTAACAGACCTAAACTAAATATTATTTGTATCTATTTTATCTTTCCTCTGAAAAATATGTAAAAAGTATTGTATTATTAAAACTAACCACCTTTTTTAAATTTTAGCTTCCAATTGTTATATTCTTAAGTTGCTTTAAAGAATTACCGGTATTCTGTTTTTGACATTTTGGAACCTCTTCATAATAATTTAATTTAAACTGTATAAAATAAGATGATTTGTGTTAACATTTCCATTCTATATCCAAACTTGATTATGCCTTCTAAATGTATCTAAAATTATTCGTCTTTACCGTTAATTATGTTCCAAAGTCAATATTGATTTGCACGACAGTCCACCAAAGAAATAGCAAACTATTTTATTGTACTTTTCCATCTTGAACAATGGTGTCATGTGATCTAAAACTATTCACAAAGTTGTATTTTGAATGCCAAGATATTTATTATTTACACACAGACACACATGCACGTGCACTCTCTCTCTCCTCAGACACTCACTCAGAAGCATACGAGACTGTACATTTGTTTAGCACGAAAACACCAGTAAAATACTTTTGGATGCAATGGAACAGACCAGAGCTGCCCGGCAAAACAAAAGAGCAAGAGATTAAACTGCAGATGTCTTTCCAACAGTGGAGATGATCCTTGGTCCCTAATCTTAATCTAAAGTGACACTGAAAGTAACTGAGGTCTTTGACAACTGACCTGGGATCAGCATTTCAGATTGTGGTTCACAAATTATATCATATTTTGTATCGCAACGGATTAGATTGTTAACCGCATATAATTCTCGCCATAGAAAATTGTTTATCAATCATGTTAATTACAAATGATTGTGATGTTCAGTTGGCTATGTTATAGTCTATATTTAAGAGCAGGTCAGTCTGATGTCAGACTGCTTTTAACTGTATTTTATAGATGTTGTCTTAACAACAATTCTCTATATGATAAATAATTCCACATTATAAAAAAGACGGAAATTTAAATTTCAAACAACAGTGTCACAGAAATCACAGAAATGAAATATGGCACATGTATCTACTTGAGTGCATAATTTAGATTTAATTTAGTTTTATGTGTTTGTCAGAAGTCATCTAAAGAAAATATGAAACTTCACCCTTTAGAGAATTACTTGAAGTGTATTTGGTTCAGTTATATTGTACTGTTAAAATCACTGATCCCAGATGAGTCTAAAAAACTACCCAGCGTTGTTACAGAGACGTCCACTAGAGGCCACTGTTGCTCCACTAGACTGAGCTTCGCGTCTCCTATGTGGTTCTGAAGCAAATCTGAATACAACACCAAGAAAAATGGCATATTTTTTATCACGACTCAG
>KN474575.1:33031-56730 GCA_000787095.1 Periophthalmodon schlosseri
TAGATTAAGAAAGAGAATCATTTTGGATGTACAGAAAACCAATTTTGTATCTCTTTTGTTAATTAATTAAATCCTAAAGCAGAAGATTAGATTAGACATTAATTAACAGTAGCCCATACGTAATTGTGTATGGCTTTATTTTTAAGAGAAAGAATAAACTTACAAATTACATACAAATTTGGGGAGATTTGTAGTGCTTGGTCTACTTTTTGTTATTTGTTCATTTTATTTGAGTTATGTAATAAGTTACGTTTAGACAAAATACGGAGTGCAAAAGCTGCTGAAGCCGTGATGTTGAGTCCACAGCAAAGTGCATGAAAACACACAAAATCCAATCTCATTTGACCCATTAGATCAAAACACAAAATACAGCATATTCAATGGCACTTCTCCAGGCAATCTTTTATTCAACAGAATGACATGAAAATGTGCTTCAAGAAGGGCATAAGGTCGAAAGAAAAAAATATGGAATTCAGTTTGTGCCAAAAATATTAAAAGAAACATCATGTGGGTAGCATAACTTCAGTGTTTGAGTTAAAAATGTGATACGGGATTTCTTTTGCTAATATTTCTGTTATATTTTTCACTAACCACTTTTGGGGGGTGACTGTGTCCAGATTAGTGTAGCTAATAATGTTTATTTGAGTGAAATCTTGAATGTCACTGTTGATATTTGTGAGTGACAACCGCGGCAAAAGCACCGGGCAAAACACCAACAAATGAGATTATACAACAGCTACTAAATTAAAGCTGAACCATGTAACTTTTCAGGGGCAGGGTTCACTACCTGCTTGTCTCCATGGAAATGTTTTGGATTTGCCTGAAATATTCCATAGTATGCCATATAACTACATCTATATAGTTATCTCCATGGAGACAAACAGGTAAGAATGCATGATTTTCAAGGTTTTTCTGAGTAATGAAGACCCAGTATCAAATAAATGCTAGTTATATATATTTAATGCCATATTGTGTAACATTCCACACATAATAATACAGAGACAATCAGATAATAGATTTCATTTAAAAAATTGACTTCTTTTTGTGTAATGGGATTTTGTGACTTATAGGCTAATTCCTTATGTTTCATTTGACTTTTTTGGCACAACTTAAACTCCACAGAACATTCCTTGTTGGGACAGACAGAAGGTGCAGTCTGTTTGTGACATCACAGTTCAAAGTGGGACACAGCGGTGAGGGTGGGGGGCGAGTATTTACAGAAGGGGGGCAGATTCTAGGTCGTCCTCTTCCCTCCACACCCGAGTGACAGGGCGACCGCTACGGCTGCTCCTCATGCCCAAGTACTGCCTCAGGAGCTGGTTCACTCTCTTCTGACTGTTCCATTTCCGCGCCGACTTCCTCACCCCAATGAAGCCCCCGTATCGTTTCTGCAGCGGCCTGATGGGGGCGCTGAAGATTCTCCTGTACCCGTGCCGGCCCCTCTGAAAGCCCCCGAAGCGCTTGGACATGGCTCTAGAAGCGTTATCCTCCTCATCGTTGGGTGCTAGTGGGCTCTCCTCTTCCCCCGCGTCTCTGCTCTCCCTCTCCTCTGTTGACTCCGTCAGGACAGAGTCATACTGGGGTCCCTCTGCGTCAGAGCCGAGGTCCTGGGGGGTCAGTTCCTCGCCCGTTCTCTTGAAGAGCAGAGCTGCGTTGGAGAAGGTCGTCTGCTGGGACAGAGGCACGGCGCGTTTACACACCTCCCATGTGAGTGAAGAGGAGACGTGACCTTCACACTCCAATAAGCACACCTGCATAGGAGCACAGTTAGAAGAGTTCAGTTCGATCCATTTCGGGTCCTCCCTTGGGTAGTGTTTTGGTAATAACTACTGTAGCAAGCTTTGTTTAACCCTAGTTTAACCTGAAATATAGTACTATTATTGACCTGGTTTACATTGTGGTACTCGGAGGTGAAAACTTTAAGAACAGTTGGCCTAAGGGTTATGTTGGAGCACACATACAGGAGGACATGGTTATATCAGATTCCTGTGGTCGACCCAGCTCTTCTGAATGTCTCTCCCACTCTCTCCCTCATTTTGTCTTTACGGTGTACTATGTAACTTTTTTAAGTGAAGGGTCAACCACCTGCTTCAACATACGTCTCCATGGAGAAGTTATTGCTTTGCCTGGAATGTTCTACACAGTATGGCACTAAACTTACGCAAAAAGACCTGAAATATGCATTTGGTTTTCTGGTGGAGGATCTGGCACATTTCCATGGATATTGCTTTGCTCAGAATATTCCTTAGTATGGCATTAATCATATGTATCTCCATGGAGACAAGAGGGTTTTCAAGGAATTTTATGGCATTAAACATTAAATGCCTGTAATTGGAATGCAAAATAGAGAAGTTTAATGTCACACTGTGGACGTTTCCAGGCGAAGCAATAACTCCATGTCTCCATGACAAGCAGGTGGTGAACCCTGAATCCAGTTAACTGTTTTGTCTATTGAAGCCTTACTATCACAAAACTTAAAAAATCCATCACAATAATTTTCTGTCTTAATATAACAAATTAATGAGAAATGGCTGGCAGATTCTTTGATTTTGAAAAAAAAAAACTGAAATAGTTCTATCTGCATACAGAGAGAGGTGCCACTGCGACACCTCTGTCACTTCTTAAATTTGACATCCACTTGTAGCAAGTGATGGACAGCACCAAATTAGAGCAAATTGCCAGAGGGTTTGATAGACAGCTGCTAAATGAGTTCCTTTTCCCCCAAAATGATAAATGTACTTTTCAATGACTCCTCGACATGTGCAGTTAAAATGAGAGCTGGCGTCTGGGAGTTTTTCGTCAGCGATCTGGAGGAGACTTCACAACGACCTACCTAATTATCCTCATACCTGACACTCATTGCTTCCCACATTTTTACGTAGTTTTAAATGTTGTAATATTGCAATTAAAATGGTAACGTACAATGTCAAAATGTTGAGTAACTGCTGACTCACTTAGACCATGTACCAAGGGATAGACATGTTTTGGTAGCTTACTTTTATTTAAAGGCGTATTATGTAACTTTCTGGTGGTGCTTGTCTCCATAACCATGTAGCTGCTTTGCTTGGAAAGTTCTACAGTAGGGCATTAATTACAGGCATTTTTAATTCTCACAAATACCTCAGAAAAACAAGCACTGTGAGCAGGGTCGCCTCTCCACAGCTCTGACCTGAAACTAGGCTTGGTGGTGGAACCCGCTTGTCTCCATGGAGATAGATATGTTTAATGCCATACTGAGGAATATTCTGGGCAGAGCAATATCTCCACGGAAACAAGCAAGTGGCAGATTCATATTCCAGGTCTTTCTGCATAAACTGTATTAAGTAGTTGTATTGTCATAATTTTACTTCTACAATTAGATTTTCAGGTAACAATACTCAGAACTACCACCGTGGCTACTCCATCCACCTCCGCATGTGTGACGTGTCCATAATTTAAACCCTTCGCCCTTTTCGAGTTAAATTTCAGAGTGAGGTTAAGCACCAAATCCCATTTACTTTTCAAATCTCTCTCAAAAGCCATAGATTGCCTGGTTATCTGAAAACCTGTTCGCATCAAAGGAATGAGGAGGAGAGGGAGTTCCGCAGCGAGTCTATCAGCACAAATTAATTAAGCATCGTAAATGAAATGAGCACACCAGGGGACCTCTATTGGATCAATGCTGTCACGGAGTTTGTGAGAGGGGAGGGGACTAGGCTGGGGCTTGCGTTATTGAGGAAGTGTGGCAAACCAAAGAAAATGGGGCTATTCTCAGAGGTTAGGACATTAGATATCCGAGAAAAAAAGGTGTGTAAAAAGGGATAACTTGGAGACCGCTGGGACGGACGATTAGATTGTGGTTATTATAATTATTAGCTGTGGCCGCTGCTTCATTAACTCCTCATTTTCCACACCAGTCTGCAGACATGTTGGAAATTCAAAGTGGCTGTATCAAATTCTGACAGAAAAAAGTTACATCAATTAAATTACTTGCTTCAACTGACTTCTTAAGACTGCGTTGTCACTGTGTTTAATATTGGTGGAGCAGTTATCACACATCCTTTTTACAACAATGAAACAGATTTTAATCCTACCCATGTGTTTGCATGTTGTCTGTAAGGATTTTCCAGGTCTATACTATCAACCTAAAACAGGCACAATAGTATAATCATAAATTTGGATTTGGTTTGGATCCTGGCTCAACATCTGGCAAAGCTCAACCCCCTTGCTTTCTTCTCTGGAAAGACAATATATTTTTGTCACTTCTGTCGTATTTACTTCATGTATCCCTCTTTAATGCCAGTTTTATACAAAGATACATGATGACTAAGTGGCTAGCACTCGCCTCACAGCAAGAACTCTTCCAGGTTTGGATGGGTTTCCTCCAGGTACTCTGACTTCCCCCATCAACCCAAAACTTGCACAAATGGTAAACTCTTCCAGCTAAGGTAGTCCTCACCAAATCTAGCTCAAGATGTGGATCCCCAACCACTGCACTGTGGTGCCTACTGCTCCTGACTAGCCCTATTAGCATTGAAGGATGGCGACAGATTTCCCCATGGGGACAATGAGGTGTACCTTAACTTATTTGTCTTGGCTTGGAACCTGCACATAATAAGAAAGACTATAGCTAACCCCAGACCTCCCACACCCAAGGCAGATAAAGTGACCATTTTACCACCACCAATGAGCCTCCAAGCCTCATACACATTTTAATTAAATTGTATTGCTTAAATGTAATTGTTCTTTCTTCTCAGGACTGCTTCAATGTTCACTGTATTCAGTCTGCATTAGACCTCCATTGTCTTTGCATTTTTTATTCTCGCTTTTAAACAAAGGGCTTAGAGGAGGATCCCAGAGGATTCATTTAGCAGTACAAAAGACTACACTGCTCACAATTAGCATTAGCGGGCTGGCTCTTTTTTCCCCTTAGATTAACTTAATGCAACAAGAAGGTATAGGTTGAAGTATGTATCTCTGTGCACTAGTGTGTATGTATGCATTAATCAGAGAGCTTCCTGACATGATAACAAACACAGCGGTTCTGTCTGATGCCGGAAACAAAAGGGATTGGAGAGGGGATCCACCTGGGGCTCTGGGGGGGACGGCGCACACAATGCAGCCTGATAAAGGGTGTCAGTCACTGGGTAGGGCCGGTCGCACCAAACCCACCCGCACTCAATTACATAGTTCCATTACAACTTCCCAAAAGGTCCCAGCTGTCTCTGTCTCTGCATCATTATCAGCTAAATTAGCCATTCTGAGGCGACTCGTAGACGCCCACACACTATTTTTACCCTGGTCTGTCTGCACAAGGATGGGATTGTTTTAGTTTAGATTCCTCTGCGCACACACATACAGTTGGATTTTTGAATGAATAAAAGGATGTAATAATTTTTTGTGCTCCTTACTCAGGGTAATTTAGAAAACATTCTGCATAGATTAAAGATGCATTATGTAACTTTTCTGGTGTTGTGTCTGGAACCTGTTTGTCTACATGAAGATATTATTGCTTTGCTTGGAATGTTTCACAGTATGGCAACTTTGGCATTTGGTATTTGTGTTTGTATTGCAAAACCAAAATTACCTTAAAAACAAGAGGGTTTGTCTCTTCACAGATTTGATCTGTAACTTGGCCTGAAGATGTCATCTGCTTGTCTCCATGAAGACAGATAAATTTTATGCCATACTGTGGAACATTTCATCTCAATGGCGGGAGACAAGCAGATGCCATATCCTCAAATAAGAAAAGTTGCGTAGTACACCTTTAAGAGAGGTATGGTAGAGTGGGTATTTTTTAGATGATGGGGTAAACCAGATCTTTCCACACAGTGCCACAATGTCTATTGTAATATATGCATAGACATAGGCATAGAATAAACAAGGATTTATGGACTGGGAAAACTTGGTGCTTTCTGTAATCTTATCTCTCGAAACCAGTAATGCCAACTTGAGGCTTACAAAATGGATTTTCAAAGATCTGTCAAACTTGTTGCACAGGTAAATGTTGTTGAGAGATTAAAAAGTCTGTAAGTTTAACTTTTTGGCAAAAAATATTTCTCTCTATTTGAGTACAACCAAACATCCTCCACCCACAGAACAGGAGCAGACAGCGATGGAGAGAAAATAAAATGGCTTCTGTAATCACAGTTTCATCTAGTCTGGTTGTGTTTGTGATGGTTGGTCCACACAGTGTGCTGTTGACAGGACGCATTAGCCTTCTCTTATCTGCTCTGCCTGCGGGCGCTGTGTACTCACCATAGTGTTAAAGGCTTGCTCCATCTGCTGCTCCTGTAGGAGGATCCCACAGGCCACACACTCTCCCTGGCAGTCGGCCTTCACTGGGCTGGACACGCACCCCAGCACCAGCACAACCAGGCTCCACACAGGGCTCCTCATCACTCCCACACAGAACAGGGGCAGACAGGGGCGCAGGCGGGGGCAGGCGCGGGGTCAGCTAGAACCAAGGTCCGAAAGGTGGTCCTTTGATGGAAAAAATCAGGACCAACCCACAGTCTAGAGTCTTGAGCCTGGGGGAGAAGAGATTTCGTTTATCTGTGGGCTTTCAAAGGCTTCAGCTTACTGTTTTATGCAACATTTGAGTACTTTTTACCCATTCAAAAGACATAATATTTAGTTTTACATTGTTAATCACTATGCCAATGGTTCTACTTTTTCACACTTCTAAAGCTCATGGATATGTGTAAATTGCTTTGGTTTCAGATCTTCCATCCTTTCCATTTCTATAATGTTTAAATGAGATCTGAGCAGGTAAAAAGTATATAGTTAATTTGCTGATGTTTATTTTGATATAACTGACAGAATATTTTTTTTCTTTTAATTTAAAACATTTTCTGGATTTTCCTTTTGAATATTGGGAAGAAAATGCAACCATACAAAAATACAGGAATACTGGTTCCTGTTTTATCTCAGAGTGTGGCATCATCATATCTGAAAACCAAACAATTCAACAAGCAGGGTCTAAAATGGTTACATAAAATTGCATCAGAAAATGGAACATCTTATCTGCTGCTGCTTCCTGTTAAAATCATGTTATATGGTATATCTTTTCATTTCCTTTTCATTTCCAAAAAGCCACTTACAACTTTAACATTTTAACATTTCAACCACAATGTTCAATTGACTAAATACCTCACGGGAAAAACAGACAAACACATAAAAACAACGATGGGAGGAGGAGTGACAAGAGGATTGCGTCAAGGCAGATCAATAGAAAACATGAGCTGAATTTGAGTGGTCCATTTTGGAATATGGGAATGGACAAGTGTCCAAAATCAACAGGGACATATTCTGAAGCGATAAATGCTCAATTATATGTGTGTAAATATTCATTACATCAGTTGAGATGCATCTAGGCAAACTCAGCTCAACCATGAAAAGCAATTACATATAAATGTATATATAAAAGAAGGGGAAAAAGTATTGCATCTGTTATTGCAAAGAGGATAATTTCCAAGCAATTGGACTAAAATTGCTGACTGCAATAGAAATGCATACATCCACATATGATAAATGATGTAAAAATTATAGTCGGCCATCAGTATGGATTCTGCCCCACACTTATGATGTGAGCAGAGAAACTCAATTTGAAAACTCATTAACATAAAATACTAAGAATATAATGTTAGAGCAGAAGGTCGCAGGCTGAAATCCAGCACCCACAATTCGCATTCTGCCGTTGTGCTCTTGGGCAAGCTATGGCCATAACAATGGCTTGCCAGCACTGAGGTGTGAATGAACAATACATCTAATTGTAATTCACCTCGAAGTCTAAAAGCACTGTGTAAGAGCAAACCAATACATTGACCTGCTAAACACAGCCTGGTAATAGTAAGTCATTAGGAATGGCATTTTTTATGTTTTGTCACTCATTCAAGTAGCTTCTTCACTTCTGATGCCGCTCTTAGCGACTGGTTTAAATATCTAACTACCCCACTACACTGAAAGGATTATCTGCTATACCATTGAACTAAGGTATGAACTGTCACCTGAGTCATATTTTGCATCATTCATGACCCTAATGAGTCATAGCACTTATAATATATATGATTAACCCTGATGAATGAAAGTATTGGTGCATTGGAGACTGCATACCTAGCCCCACAAAAGAAAAGCTGACCTGGTTCTGTACAATCTTTACATCAACATATGTGAATGTAATCACACTGCAAGGACCTTTTACAACAGCTTCTATTGAACATTCATGTGCTTGATACACTAGGCCGTAACATAATACGATACTATTCATTTCTACTATCTGTGGCTATACAGAAGCTGCAGATAACATAATGAAGTCTGCAGAATCCTGGTGTTACCTCTCTATAGCAGCTGTGGTTCTGACTTTACCTTTACCTCCTCAGCCCCGTTCTGAACTGTCAATCAATGCATTACTGTCTCATGACTCTTCTTAACAAGAAAACACACCCACACTATAACATACAGTTTTGCTTAGCTGATGGATTGCTGGTGTGCTGTAAGGATTAAGCTTAGGTCCACGAAAGGTTAACGCACCAAAACTGTGCAGAAAATAATGAAGAGTTTGTCATGTATTTATCACTACGAGACTTAAGGGATTAAAGGTAAGCTTACCAATACGTTTGTCAAAAATGTCAAAAATTACTTTCCACAATGACACTTGAGAGGGTTGTTTAACTTAAAGCTTTGAAACCAAACTTTCCAAATTACTTTGTCCTCAACCATTGATCCTGTCTAACCAAGTCTTTGACATTTTTATTAGTTTCTAATTTTACGGATCATTCTGTATTACGGACCGTATCTTCTCAAATCCTCACATTATCCTATCATTACAGTTAATGATAGAATAACAGTAACATTTACAGGGCTGTTTGATGCTAAAAGCAAACTGAGCACATGCAGTAGGCACCATGAACCACTAGGGGGGAGCAGGAAAGAAACATGGTTCTTGTTCAGTTTTCATCAGTTACTCAACTCAACTTTACATCAAGGAACCACTCAGCCATTCACACACACATTCATACACCAGTGTACGCAGACACTGGGGGCAAGATGGGTTAAATGTCTTGCCCAAGGACAGCATTCATCTGTGGGGACTGGAATCGCAATGCCAACCTTTGGGTCAGTGGATCTGACAGCTCAACCAAATGCTCTACCAGCTGAGCTACTGTCGCCTGTAGTTTAAATAGCCAGAGAAATGCATACTATATTGGACTTTTAATCATGATATTCCCAGCACTAACAGAGTAGTAACCAAGCAATGTGTGCTGGCCAATTGAAATGTGCAGCTGTTGTGCAATTTCAATACTTCATTCATTTGTGTCTTACAGCAATCGATATATACATCAATTGGTATATATAATAACACTAACACTAATATGCACTTTGGTTAAGACTTGCTCAAGGCGCTATATTTGCTTGATTCTGCAGTATTTTCTATTACCATCAGATAAAGTTAAAGTTGTGTTGTCTGCAGAGCTGTGCGGTCCACTTTTAAACTTTTAATGGACTGATCTTTATCTTTATCCCAAACTAATTTCACCCTCACACTTGTCCTGACTCCAGTATTTTTATTAGACTGGTTAATCTTACAACAGACAATGCACCCCATTGTCTGTTAAGGCGGGTTAAGTGTCTTGCCCAAGGATGAAAAATTAAAGAATACATTTTAAGTAAAATAACTGTTTTGACAATTTGAATAAGCACCACAGAGTCTATTACACAGGGAATTGTTTCCCAGCATGTCTTCCATGGATATTCATTCTCCAACCACTACTCACTTACACAGACATGCACACCCACACACAACATTCAGGCAAGGTGGGTGAGGTGACCAGTGTATACAATAGTATACACTGGTCAGACCTGAAAACAAACCACCAATCTTAAGATGTTAGGATAACCATCTGAGCTTCTGTTGCCATCTGAAGACTCATCATAATCAAGGTTGAGCTACAAATTTGCATTTCAATGCAAATTTGGTAATGTTTTCATCATTACCAATATGAAGACAAACTGCAGTGCTACAGTCAACTGACGTCACTGAAAGTACTGACAATGAGAGGGGGCTTAAACACTGTCCAGGGAGCACTCTATTGATGGACCCATTCAAGCGCAGATAAAAAAATAAGTAAAAACAGCTCAGCGTGACCATTGGTTTTCTTCTGCATTAGCTCTGGTGGTCCTCAGTGGATAAACTACGGCCCATTTAGATGCATAAAAATGGGGAATGGGAAATCATTAGTGTGTTGGTGTTGATAACATGTTTTGTGCGATAGTCATTTACCATTGTGCTGAGTAAGTCCATTTGATAGTGTTAAGGGTCCCCTAAGTGACCCTTGCTACACAACTTAAACAAATGAGCACCGCATGAAGGTGTAACTAAGTCTAAAGCTGTGAATAGATGATGTTCCCTGTGTTCTGATCTGAATAGGCTTTCACATCCAAATGTGTTTCATTTTTTATATTTGTAAATAAGGCATTAATGTCCATTCCATTTATCTCTCTTAAAATGCAGACTCTGGGGATTCTCCTTTGGGTTTCATAATGATCATTGTGCAAAATGCTGCTATCAGTGATTTTGACACCTCATATTTTGTCATAATATAAACACATTTGTATCTGTTTACTAAATTGACTTTTCAGAACATTATTTTATATTTCGTAATTCACTGCTTTCAAAGGAACACACTTTTCAGCGACATATGTTTTGTGATTTTATCCAGTTTTGAACTTAACGTCTCATAGAAGTCCATCCAAATGAAACATTGTAGCTCTTCAAAGTGGAGTTAGCGGAGTTAGCATAGTCCTTAGAAACATTTCAACATATGGGGCTTACACCTTCACTCAGTTCATTTTTCACTGTGGTTACAAAATTTGCACCAAAAATATATTGGTCAATTAGATGAGTTTATTTTCCCAATAGTAATAATTTGTCTGTTCTGTGCAAAATAGATGGAAATACTTTAATCAACTAGTCAAATGAATCCCATGATTATATATATAACTTAAACAAATGGTAAATTATAACTGTACTAATGACTTAGCTGCACACTGTCCAATAATGTGTTTGCTCTATTTGCCTGAGTCAAAATGCACTTGTGAGAAGAGCCCATTCAAACAGATCACAGAGATGAGGGTTTAATGGATTTGCTCTGAGAGGTGTTGTTCGCCTCTACTCATTGACACCTGACCCACTTATCTGTCATTATTTATTTCAAGGCCACTTGGGTTTGTATGCACACCTCTTGTAATGTGCCATTACCCGAGTTCGACTCCTCAAGTGCTCCTGCATTCAATAAACTCACGTCACACGCAGGAATGAATGGAGACACTGTCCATTTGTATTGTCTGAGGAAGTCATTTACAACTGATGGGTCCCTGTGCTGAGAGAGTAAGCATATGGAGCTTAGTGTAAATTCAGCCTGGAAGACCTAAGAACGGTCCCTACATACCTCCACCTCAGAGCTCACCTGCTCCTCAGCCTTCATAACTGCATTCCAGTTACTCCTCCTCCCAGTCTTCCTCATGTAAACCCACAATAGAGGATTTGCATATACTTAAGCTTGACAATTGGGAGACAAATAACCAACACATCACATGTTAAATATTAATTCAGGAAACAGAAAGATGGAAAAAAGAGCATCAAAAAAATGTGAAAAGGAAACAGCCAACAGACAAACAAGAGCAATAAAAGAACAAGCAGAGCAAGAAACCTGAAATCAGCCACATCCGACCAAGAGACAAAACCACATCATGGACCGGAACAATGCCAGGGTCAACCATGCTGAAAGCATAAAAATACCACCACTGGAGCAGAGGTCATCGAGAATCACAAATGAGGTCCAAAGAGCATACACTGAGACAAGGGAACGTACACCTTATCACATACATGGGATGCAGTCCTGGAGAAGGCGTCAAACACTCAGGCCGAAAGCCTCCCCTACTGTCTGACAAAATCATATAAGCAGCCTACAAGACATATCACAACACTATCACGTGATGCTTCTGAGGAAGGCTACAGGAAGTAGCTCAAAAATGTTAAGCAGGTAAATAAACGCTTTAAACAGTTTAAAATTGAAGACAAATGGATCTTTATCAAAGACATCATTCACATTCTGGTTTAAAATGAGAATTAAATCAAACTTATCTGTTTCAGTTTCATAATATCAAAATCTCCATTTCCTCTCACCATATAGTATGTGTAACACTACAGACTGGACATTTATGCTGTGGCAGTTTAAATCCATAGCTATAAAATCATAATCAATATCCATAAGGGTGCAGTATTTTGGCCAAAAAACACATCCTGTGACTTTGTATTCTAGACGGAAGACTGTGTTCTAATAAATTAGACTAATTAAATCAATTCACTTCAATGACACAAAAGTCACAGAAGTTGTTCTTGAGTTTGTCCTTATGAAAAAAACAAGGAGATATTCTGAATGCAGAAAGGGGATTAAGAGCTTGTAATAAATAACAAATACAACACAACTCATTTGCTAACTGTTGCTAATGCTAATCTCAATATATAATGTCAAAATTTTCAAACATCATCTCTTTAAACATTAAAATTCAGCTGGTAATGAAGGCAATGCAAGACCTCGACAAAGTCTGCATGTTGTACCAATATCCAAACTGTTGCTGTTCAACACAGATTTAAAAGATTCACCTCTATATTGTTGGCCTCCACAGTTTCATCCATTCAAATTTGCATAATGCTAATCATTTGCATTTTGTCGCTTTTTGCACCAAGCTAGGCAAATTGACCTTAAATTTACAACACTTCAGCAAACCAAGCAATTTGTCGGTGTTTGGGTCTCATTACAGCGAGCGATACAGAAGAAAAAAATATGCTTCATTTAAAATCAAAACAGACTTTCCCTCTAAATGATCACTATGAAAGCAGGAGGCAATAAGACTGGAGTGGTGGTTTGTTCTCTTCTCCTTTAAATGAATGCTTTTACCTGAAAAACAACTGCCTCGCTTGTGTCTCCATTAGGTTTAACTAAGACCCTGAAAATGCACAATCCTGATTTATCTTTTGAATCTAACAGGAAGCAATAAAAGCTTTTGTTAAAGTGTGGCCTCTCGTCTGCACTCCGAATGCTGTGAAAGGAATTGCCTTGACTCAAACCAATACAGCTGAACAGTTGCACAAGGCTGTCAATTAGTACTTTCAGACTTACTGTTCAAATAAAACTACGTAGACTATAGGCTGTACTGTATCAAGCTGTCACAAACAAATGCAACAAGTTAATATGTTGATTCAGGACTACAAAATACCATTGGAACAAGTCGTTTTACTCGTAAGAACAAATATCATTCCACTTTAAAGGTGCACTGTGTAACTTTACTGTTGGAGAGTCTGTCACCTGTTTGTTTCCATGGAAATTATTAAACATATCTGACATTTATTCAACTAAACGTGACAAAATACCTGAAAAACATGTTAACTGTGAGGGGGACTTTCCACAGATATGTAACTTGTAACTTGGCATTAGTGGCATTACTTGCTTGTCTCTATGGAGACAGATATGTTTATTTCATATTGTGGAACATCCCAGCCAACAAAAATCTTCATGGAGCAAAGCAGGTAACGGACTCTTCAAGAAAAGTTACACGGAGCAGCTTTAGAATCAGCTAGAATTCACTAGTCAAAGTCTACTCAAGGCTAATCAAAATTCCCACAAATTCAAGACATTTTCTTTTCAATACAAGCCACTTCTACCTATTTACAATTGCTTTTTTACCAGTAGGTCTATGCAGCAAAGAAAAGACTGTATCCCATATTATCTCTGTTTCTAAATCACTTTTAAATATGCCTAAAGCTATTTGTTAAAAAATCATTATAAATAATTTCAAAATAGACAAACTTTTAACCGGACATATTGCACTCAAGTGAATGCTTTTATCTTGCCTCAAACTCTGTACCTTCTTCCATTAGCTCTAACTTAGACCTTGAAAATACTTTATTAAGAGAAAACAGGAAGCCGTAAGAGTCTTATTATTAGCCCATCTCTTATATCAAGCATTTTGTTATGTCCCAAACAGTTGAATAATGTTCCATAGCTGCGGTTTGAAAGATGCGGAGCGGAACAAACCAACAAGTATGTATAATATGGAGTCGAGAGCATTAATAAAGCTAGCTAACAGTGAGCTAAATTAGCATCAGTGTCAGGTTCAGAGGGTGTCACGAGGCGCAGGAGGAGAAGAAAAGCTCGGCGTACGTTTCTAACAAAGCCCTGACTCACTCTATCTGGTCCATTAGCCGTGTGTATGGAGCACAAAGGAGCCTGCTAATGCACAGATAACCCACAGGTCCCCACTCCTCTCTGCATCCCTGTGCGTAGACACTTTCTGCTTCTTGTTGAGCACTTTTTGCTTTGACACTTCCCTTTGTCCCTTTTGTTTCTGTGTCCCTGGAATATGGCGGCCATTTTTAAAAGCCAACGCCACAATGTGTATAGGGCATGAGTGGGCTACAGGTAAGTAGGCTACAGCAGTAGCAGTAAAAAGGATCTACATGTTAAGACGACTTGAATTCAGATTGTTAATGTTTATTCATACATTTTGAATAGTTAATATTTTGGTTTAGATTTGGATTTCTTTATATTTCTGGCTTGTTTAAATTCTTTGTCTTGTTTCAAGCTAAATTATTATTCATGAGAGGACCGTGACTTTAGCTAACTAATAAAAAATATATATGTTTACAAATACATAAAAAATTATAGCGGACCGTTGGAGATCCACTCCATTTCCTGTGGACTAATTATGGCCAAACAATGTCTAAAAATGTCACTAGAATCAACTCTACAATAAGCATTTGACTGAAATGACCTTTTATTTGAATCTCAATGGTTTCCCAGCACCTGTTACTCACTGGCCTTCTGCTTGACAGGACTCAATCTCTCTGGGTCACTGAGCTGCTGCAATTAGACACAATACTTACGACAGCCTTTTCCAGAGCAGCCTTTTACTAAGCAATTACTTTTCAACTTAGTGTACAAGCATTCATACATTTATAAATGTAGCCTATATATTGTTAACAACTTGACCAACCCAGGGGCGTGCCTATGGTGGTAAGAGATGGGTGAATCGCCGACCACAAGACAGTCCTGCAGACGACCTCCATCAGACATGTGTCCTCTGTCTTGTAGGGTCTGATCGGAATCATATTTTAGAGCAACTTTGGGCTTCATTTTTTTGAAAAGTCTGCAATATTGAAAGTCAGACTGCAGAATCAGTAATGACTATATACAGTACAGTCTATAGAAATGACTGAAATACAAGCTGTTTATGTTTTAAAGCCGTTAAATATGTTAATTATGCTAATAAAAATATGTGCACCTCATTAGTGACACAAATTTAACTAGTTGCTTCATTGTAGATTTGGGGCTTCTTTCTGTAGGAGTCACTTGTTTTGTCTTGTTTTGTTTTAGTTATTTATTTTTTTGTTCAAAGGCTTGCTCGCTTGTTGCGCTCTGAAAATCTGGCAGCCCTGATCGAAATAGGCTACAGCTAACCTGAGACTTTACTCGACTTGTTTACATCCGGACCTGCCGATTTCTACAGAACAGACCATGCTGCTGCACTTCCCTTTTAAATCAATCTATCAAGTCAATGAAGAGTTGTGGGGTAACAAAGGTCTCAAAGAATCATCTGGACTCTGTTTTTAAAGCTTTAGCGGCTTTGATTTTGATCTGAACATCATTAATACATTCTAGGAAAAACAAATTTAATAAAATGGCCTAGATAATTATAGCTGATGTATACAAAAATAAATATTGCCTCTTATTTTCAGCGTATAATAATTACCAAGCACTATCTGAAACTCACTTCAGTGGAACAAAAAACAAATCCCTTAGAAAGCTGAAAGAAAATTAATTTAGCTTGATAAGTGATTTGAGCGATAAATCAATAACTGCATTTTGCTCAAAATTGACTTTCAGAGGATGAGCTCACTTATCTCATTAGCTTTCATTACTCGCCTGTCATCTGCCAAACGCCTATAGAGGAGTTCAAGACTTCATCTATTCAGCTGCTTTGCTCACCGCCATGGACTGAATACACAAGATTACTACATAGTATTTTCAACTACTTAGTATCGACAGACCTGTATGCACGGATAACAACAAATAAATAAGACAAATGGATTCAAAGATTCACAGTTGTTACATGTTTTTTGCTTTACAACCTCTCAGATCTCAACCCCTAGCCTGGAACAGCCAGACTTCTTGCTATTATTGAGTGTAGTCACCAGTCAGTGTCACCAGTTCCAAGAATTAAATTCTATGAAAAATTTAGCATTGTAAACCCCATTTTATCTTTTGATTTATTATCTTAAAATGTGAATAACCATTTTAAGCCACTATTAATTGGGGTTTAAAGTGGTTTAAGTGATCTATTCGTGCTGCTGTTCTTATTTATTTTAATAGATTCTTTTTCTAGACCAAGGTTTAGTTTGTTTTCATAGCTGACAGTTTCGACTGCTCACTAGCGGTCTTCCTCAGAGTGGTCACATGATGTTGCTGTGACGTGTCCAGTCAGCTGATTTAAACAGATTTTGGCGCTGTCTTCCTACTGGTGGAGGCAGGACGACAGTAGAAAACACATCCACCCAAAAGATAAAACAGAACCGAAGCACAAATGTAACATTATATACCCTGCATGTCTTGCAATAAAACATACATCAGGGAAACAGGGAGGGCTTTCAGTACACGAACAAAGGACCATAGGACAGAATGTGAGAAGGAAACAGCGAAGGCGTGTACACAAGTAACAAAACACAAAGCAGAACAGGAGCAACTCAAATCAGCCATTTCTGACAATTGTAAAAGAGAGAACCACATTATGAACTTGGGACGACCAAACATCATTGGGACAGGGGACAGCAAACATCACTGGGACAGAGGACAACAAACATTGCCACTGAATTAAGGCAATTGAGGCAATTGAGGCAATCAAAATACGGAAAGGTACCCACAGGACTTTAAACCGGGACGAGGGGGCCTTTTTACTCTCACACACCTGGGATACTGTCCTGAAGAAGATCAGCTGACCAGATACATCACAGCAACATCACAAGACCACTCTGAAGAAGACCGCTAGTGAGCAGTCGAAACTGTCAGGTCTGAAAACCAACTAAACCTTGGTCTGAGAAAAGACTATATTAAAATAAATTGACAGAAGACCAGATGAACCTCATTGGACTATGAAAATTATTTGTTGTTCATAACTCCGCCCACTGTTCCTATCCCCTCCTACTTCAGGAAGCACTGAGCAATCAGGAAGCCCTTTTAATTCCACTCTGCATATATTTTAAATATTATTGCACTATAGAATCTTGTGATGCCAAATGAAACCCAGCTATAGCATAGCATACATTCAAAGAAATATATGCAACAGAATATTAACAGTTAACCCAATGTTAACCCTTTATATACACCTGCAGTAGATTGACGAAGGGGCTTCTACCTGAACTTTACGTTTGCTGCAGTGGCCTTTCCCAGGAACCTTTCTGTGATGTCTAAACTGACAGAATAACCACTAATCCAGTTTAGACATGTCCTACAAACATATGTGAAATCATTGCTTTATGGTGACACTTATATCTACTCTTTAGCTGTGATTAAAGTTCAGATTTGTCAGATTTGGATGAAAAATGCCAGAGGTGAGCCTGACGTCAAGGAGCTGCTGTGACATACAGCACAGAAGTACAGAATTTGTCTTGTTATCCTTATATCTACAGATAGCACATTAACTCTGCTCCAGTTTGTTTGCCTCAAGCTACAGTTCAGACTTTATCTCAGTCGGTACTTTAAGCTCTTAGAATAAAGACCTGAATGCATTATATCAAAAGTTATTTAGCTTTTTAAATCTTTGCTGCTTTTTGGCAGTGACCTGAGTACGATTTGTAGTTCTTAGAAGTGATGTGCCCAATTTTTACCGTCTTGAAAATGTCAAAAACAAAACTAATTAATTTTAAACTGTTAAAAGAGGTAACTCACTACTTCTGGGTTTACAAGATATAAAAGACAATCTTATTTTAATCCTTTTACAATACACACTGAGGCAAAACCAATTTTACATACATGAAAAAATCACCTCTTACTTCAGGAAGCACTGACCAATCAGAAAGCCCTCTTAATCCAATTTGATCTTAATTATTTATTTAAAGAAAAACAATTCTCAATTCTTTGGAAGAATCATTAAAAATGTTCCATATAAACTGAACTCCATCTTCAAAACTTAAACTTTATGTGCCATTTGGCTATTCTATTAAACACATATCAATCTATATGGTAATACTATAGATACCACTTACATTCAAAATACCTAGATGGACTTTGAGCTTATCTTGTTTTGTCTTAGAATCCTTATATCTGCAGATTAACCCAATTGGCTGATATCTCTGCCTTTATCTCCCTTCGCTGCGGGGCATACAAATTGAGTGGGCCATTCACACCGTTCTCTTCTCACATCCTGCACTCACATTTCCACTAAATATGAGCTCCGATATGATTTGCTATCAGATCAACTGAGCATAACATTACAACTGTTTTCATCTGCTGCACTCGCTGGGTTCTTTTTAATTGGAAAAGGTTTCACCACCTCGGGATATAGCTAACACAGACACGGGCCACGGCAGATTCTACACTACTGTTAGATGTCCTTCATGGTACTGAGCGCAATAGAAATCACAACTATCTCATTAATGTCCCATGAAGAGGCATTAATATCATACTGCACTGAATAAAACTGGAAAAGGGGGGTAATTGGGTACTTTAGACTATGTTCTTATAGTTGAAGCTTTTAACCATACCAATTGTTTCCTCAACACAAAGGCACACAGGGAGTTGAGTTATCTTGCATAGTTTGGCTTGAGAGCTAAAAACATTTGCGCCACTGTGTGATGTCATCAGGTGGTAAGTCAGAAGTGCTCCTCTGTGTTTTTAAAGTCTATAAATACACCTTCACCAGACTTTTTCTGATCATTTAGCTCTAAAATTCAGCTAACCAACTTCAAAGCCACTATTGAAACAGCTTCACTCGTAAATGCGTCAAAAGGAAAATCGTGGCAAAGGAATATCATCTTCATGGAGACAAGCAGGTGGCAGTCCCCCACCAGAAAAGTTACACAGTGCACCTTTAAACTGTTATTCTGGTATTTTATAATGAGCCATTGTATAAGAAACGTAATGCTCACTCAGCTTGTACAGTTTATCATTCGCAGCCTGTATTCCAGTTAATCACCTCTCAGATGCATTCACTAGGACTAGGGGTATCTTGATAACCAATTTATATTCACAACCATGTTTTTAGATAATGAGAGTATCCAACCCAGTAACTCATGGAAGAACCTGCAGACTACACTTAAAGACTGAAGGTGTATTCACACTTGCCCAGTTTAGTACTTATGTTGATGTGTTGTATTTTGGTCCTGTTCTAGTCCTGGTTTAGTCCTGGTCTAGTTGCAAAGTTAAGTCCCATTTTTGATGTGTTTTGTGTGAAAGTGTCAATGCACTCTGAGCGACACTGAATATAATATCTTTCTCATTCTCAATCCCTGATCTCATATCCAGAAAGGTTAAAAGTATTTCTTCCTTCTACAAACTTTCCCTGCTTGTTGACCTTTGAAGAACAAAAGGATTTCACCCACAAGCGTTACACCAGCGGCCCCCCAATAATGAGACATCACGACTGGCTGCGGAGTTCCCCCCCAGCCCTGGTCCTTCGGTGCTGTCTGTACGGAGCAGCGCTGACGTGGTTGTGTCATCATTGATCTGCTCGCTGTTAAACTGCACTGACACCTTCACAAATCCATTGGACACGCAGCCCAGGGGAAAGCAATCTCAGCACGGACTCACAAGCCCCCGTAACCCCGCGAGGTGAGGGACGAGGGGGCAGCACCAGACTTATCACTGCTCAAGTCTTCTCCAAATCGCATTAACCAAAGCCTCACCTGATCAAGATGAAAAAATCCAGTAAACAGCCTAATCTGCCCATCTAAGAGCTACTTGAGCTAATTATAAAGGGAATATTGTGACGTACATAGGCTATATTTTTTGTTACAAGAAATCCCAAAAAGTATCTTGCATGGAAATCTTGTTTGATGAGATTATATCTTACAAAATACCAAATATGATTTTAAATGACTTAAGGCATGCTGTTTGGGGTTAAAGACATTCTAATGGCAGGCTGCGTGTTTTTTTCCCTTAAAATAAAAGAAATCAACTTTGTATCACAGATCTTTATCAAGAATAGTGATTTTTTTTGCTAGTGACATACTTTTTATTGATTACAGTCATGTTTAGTGATAGCTATGACTGAACTACATTTAAGTAAATTATCTAGGTTAACATTAAAACAAGTACAAGTACAAGTTTTCTAGCACAGTAATATACCTTGTAGGATATGTGAAATGTATTTGACAAAGATTAGACATGTTTAAAGACAACATGAATTAAAGTGTAAGTAACTCCAATGAACCGATATTTAAACAAGAGAAAACTGCTAATGGGTCATTAAAAAATCTAGACAATTATTGTATATCCATAAATGTAAGTGTGTCAACCAATCTGGTATTATGTTTAAATTGTGTCAGATGCCCTCTGGATGCAACCTTCTGTATTTATAAGGGCTTGGGACAGACTCAAAATTCAACAATGGTGTAGTTACTTCTTTTACAGTTTTCTATAGCAGGAATATTTTAATTCCAAAGATTAAAATATCTGGAATTTTGTACAGTTTGTAATTTTTATTTTTTTGTTTGAGTGTTGTTTTTTGCCAAGTGACTACTTAGACTATTTTTTACATACAATTAACTACATTTCAACATTAACTCTTGACCCAAGATTTTGATTTGAACAAATTATGTAAATCTGAGTACATTTTTCACTTAACTTTACTTAACAACAAACACAGCATATCAATATTAGTCAGAGCCCATTCCTCAGATGTCCAGTTGATGCCTCCTGTACATCAGACCAGCGTGCCATTGTAAACATATTTCATTGTTCATTAAACATTTCCAGTGAGCCTTCATTTATCTGTCAACGCCACATTAGGCAACCATTTTCCTCTCGGTCTGGGCTCCAGTCGCCTTCCACCGATAATGGGAAAAGATTATGCACATTCATTACCATTATCATTAGAATCATCATTATCCGTCGCTTAGCATAATAACGCGCTTGACAATTTTGCCTGGTGAGATTTGTATTTTTTTTATCTGGCTTACCATACTTTTCCTTTGATTTATTTAATGTGTGACTTAACAATCAATCAAAATAGAAACGTTGTGAGGATGAATCAACTGGTGTTAGTCCAATTTCCCTAAATCATAATGATATATATATATATTTTTAAAGTAAAACAAACCAAAAACTTTTTTCCCTTTTTATTTTATTACTTAAATGTTATGTTATAATTATTTTAGGGGTTTTGTATTTTTGTTTTGTTTTGTTTTTTTTTTTTCTTTTTGCTGGCACACAGTAACTTATTTCGACAATTCATCAGACAACTGCTTCCAGCCATATCAAAGAAAATTGGTAGCCAGTGGTAATTATTAAGTGTTATGTAGATGATGACGTATTTTTAAACACCTTTGGGAGATTAATGCGCAATGGAAAAAAATATGCAGTTGACATGGAGTACTAAGTACAAAACAACACAGATCACAAAGTAATTTTTGGTGGACTAACATTGTATAACTAAATAGGCTGAAGATTGGAAGTGAAATGTTGATTTCCCCAAGGATTCATTAGCCCTCCAGCAAGCAGACAGTTTCTTGTAATTACCAACAATCCTAAAAGTAGTCTATATCCAAAAAACACAAAATGACTTACCTGTTATATGCAAATGTAGAGCCCGGGAATGCGCTGGGAAGAGTGGAAATACTTTTGATGTTTTGTCTGGCTTGTATCCGTACCCTAAAGGTTTTGAACAACTGATCGCATGTCTCCTCTGAGGGCTTCTTATATTGGCACACCCCTTCCCTCCTGGCTCAGCCTCCAGTTACCGTCCTCTCCCTCCCTCCCTTACTCCCCGCACACATCTCCATAGAGCAGCTTCATTCACAGAGAAGGAGGGGGGAGAGGGCTGGAGATCCCCCCCGTACACGCAAAAAACATCTAGTCTGCGTGGCGTGACGTAGAAGAAATCCTGCCTACGCCACCCGTTTGCTGGGGCGTCTAACGGAGTGCTAAAAATATGCTTTACGGGAAACGATATTAGACTAGTGGTCATCCAAATCTAGAATGGGATAAGGTCACTAAGGTCAGGGCTGTGTTAGGCCCGATAACACTTCCTAGTACTTTGAGTCATGGTTTACCTGAAATGTTCAATGCACCAGGGTCACAATTAGATTAGATTGAATTCTTATAATATAGGTTTTCTTACATGATCTTGGAAGTGATCTTTTTACCCTAGCTTATGTCACTGGAATAGTTTTGTGTTTTGGCTGGCAGGTTTGATTCAGTGGGCAAGCATCAAACTTGTTTGGGCTGGATAGCTAGAACTGGCCCTTCATTTTAAATGTTTGCAGTGGTCCAAAGTTATTCCTCACTTACCTTATGGTTTCGTAATAATTCACTGCAATGAGTTTATAAGCACGTTTCACAACTTTCAGGTACACTATATATAGATGCGGACAGTATGCAGTGGACATATTTTTACCTCAAGAGCTGCTTCTACACTTTATATGCACTGGGGCATGACAAATTTTGCTAAAATACAGGAGCAAAAATCATATACAGGGCTTTTAAGTTTCATTAATCCATTGGTCCATATGCTGTGGCTCTAGTCTTATAACTAAAGACACTGCATCATGTCTCTACCCGGACATGAAAAATCCTACAGAAGTACTCACAGAAATTCACGGATGTTGGACTTTATGAAACATTAGCGCCACACAAAAAAGAAGGCAACAAATTCATCAATATGTTAGCTTCAAGTTGCTAATGGTCATGCTAATTAGATGTCAAAGCACATTGTCTATTGCCAACAGTACAGTAAAAGTATACATTTTCCTCATGGATTTATACTTGAAACCACAAACTCTGCAATTCTGGCTTATAGAAAAGAGTTATGTGTTCTGGTTGATTTATTATTGGGGTCTGCCAAAAACCCTATAGACATTGAAATTGAATGTCATAAATCAAATGGCAAAATCTGCAGACAGCAACTCCAAAGATTAACACTACAGCCAAAACTAATTTTAAAAGTAAAGAAAAAAGCCATGGCTCAACATCTTGAACTGCTGGACCTCTACTGTAGGATACATTACTCTATTGTCAGAATACATTTGAGATGCCAAACCTATCTGGTAGTTTCCGTCTTTAAATCTCCCATGGTTTACTATTCTGTTAACTAATCTCTTACTTGAAGCCTTAAGTTGCAATACCTTGGTTGTTTGTTTGTACTGTTCCTGCCAAATAAATAAGCAATCCATGGGTTTCAGAGAGACGAACAACTAGCACCGTTGCCATAGTGAGTAACAATTCTAAACAACATATAATGTCTTTTAAATAGTCAAACGTCCTCAAAATGTCCCCTAGAAACTGAAATCCATTAATATATTAAAAAATCAAGGACAGCAGGTAAGTGGGGTTCAAGAGGACTCATGTTTAGCTCTCTCTGAAGTCTGTAAATGCACCAGTTTATTTTGAACACCAGTGGTCTATTGCAGTGCCTTACCTAACCCGGACAGAGGCTCTGGGGGATTC
>JACM01052802.1:0-12588 GCA_000787095.1 Periophthalmodon schlosseri
AAATGCAAAAAGTGACGGAGCAGAGTTCGCGTTTGGAATACTTTCCTGGTGCAGATTCGACATGGAGGATCTAACTTATTTTGTGGACATAATTTCTTCACTGGATTATATTCTCTGGACCTGTACGGAACGAATGAGACCAACTTTCTGGAAATATGTTGATGTTTGACAGAACCAGAGCCCTCAAAGGTAAGTGAAGTCCAAATCCTAATTTTTTGACTTTTCTGTAAAAACGGCTTTCCTGTCAGCGCTGTGGTGATTGCAGGTGAAAATGGTTTGCATATTCGAAAGACGAGCGCCGTAGCTTTCATTTGATGTGTAGATTGTTTGTGTGGTTGACGCAGAGGTATATGTACATTGCTGTTAGAGTTGTAAAGTAAGGGCGGGCCGTCGGAACGTTAAGAGGTTTTTAAACTACCATATTAAACTTAATGATTACATTATACAAAACGTCTGATATTTTCTAGGTCCAACCAATTATACATATTCAACAGGATGAGTTCTTCCCCAAAGTTAACTACAAAATATATTTCACTGCAAAAATTGGACTTTAAAACGATGCTGCAGCTCTATGACCAAAACACTCCGTACCCTAACCCATCCTGACGTAACATTTGTGTGCTCATTTCTAAGCAAGAATCGATCGCTGACACCACTTAGACCAGACCTGGGCCTTCATCCTGTAATGGAGTCATCCTCACCACAGCCAAGAAAAGAATATAGATTTTAATATCCGTCTATATGACTGGTCAGCCTCTCCCGCACCTCGCTGCACTTAGGCATCTCCAGTGAGCATTAAGGTAATAACACAGCAGCGCTCGGACAAGATCTAACAGCCAAATTAAGATGGCACATTTGTCTGAGTGAGTGGTCAGGTCTATTTCAAAACACTTCAATCATCACAGAAAATATACACCTGGATACTACCACCTCAAGTATTTCATTTCAAATCTATAGTATATACTCATTCTCAACGCATTTTACTGGAAAAACGTAACATATATTCAAGTAATCTTGGTCTAAGATATGGGTTTGGTTATTATGTTGGTTTTTTTGCTTAAAACAGCTTGGAAAAACATGCATTCTTATTGTGAGCATAGGTGGGTAGTTCTCAGTTACATTTACTCAGTAAATGTACTTGAGTAATGTTTTAAAGTTGTACTTTTCCAGCAGCATACTTTTGCTTCTGCTTGAGTAATATTTTATAGTAACAGTACTCTTCCTTGAGTAAAAGTTTTGGTTCCTCTTCCCACTGTTGGTAAGTCTACAAGTGACAGAAACTTTATGTTGACAATATGAGTTGAACATTTGTGTTTCTTGCACTGCTCCATCAGATATGATTTAGTTTGTCTCATTTTTGTGTCCATCCTTTGAAAATACCCGATTTTGTGCATTATTTAATGTTTAGTTCCTTCAAATTACTTTAACTTCAAATTATAAATCATATATCCAGACAGTTACTCTTTAAGTTACTCTTAAGTTGAGTAGTTTCCTCAATATTTTTACTCTTACTTGAGTGATTTCTTGGACCACTACTTTCTACTTCTACTTGAGTATTATTATTTTGAAGTAACATTACTCTTACCATTTTTGGCTACTCTACCCACCTCTGATCGCGTTGCCTCTTCAGAGATCTGATCTGAAACTTGACCAGGGTGGCGTTGTCTACTTGTCTCCAGGAAAATAGATTTTAAAGCTATACTGTGGAACATTCCAGACAAAGCGATACAATATCCATAGAGACAAGCAGGTGGCAGACCCTCCAATAGAAAAGTTACATATAGTGTATCTTTAAGTGGTTTAGTTGTTTGTCCAATATGGGTCAACCTAACCTTGTGTTTTAGTTTTAGTTCAGCTTATCAAGTCCAGGAATTGAACCAGAGACCTTGTTGTAGGCTGAAGTCTTAACCAACATGCCACTGTGATGACAAAAGTTAGCCATTTATAACAAAGTAGCTGCATATCTGAGATTGATTTTTCCTTTGTGCTCAAATCCTTCTACAGTGTGCCATCTTGCTATCTGAAAATCTCTCCCTTGAACAGTTTGAAAACAATATTGTAATTTCAAATAAGACAGCGGATTTGAAATTATGCCTGCCCCCCCCCAACAATCTCATTCCAACTCACCAGATTGGAACCACTGTATTAAAGCACATCCCTCTATAATCCCTGATCTTTCACCAGCTAAACAGATTACAGCATTATTGATAGGATTACCTCATTCTACCTGTCTGTCAGCACAAACACCGCAGTGCATTTTGGCTGTGTAAAACTTTTTAAGAAGATAGTACCAAGGATTTTATGCAGTCACCCAACAGGCGGCAACCTTTACATATAAAAGAGAGTTCACATTTTCAAAGATGGACATTCAATTTGCAACAATAGAGCAGCGTGGGAGATGAATCAGTTGGCAGCGTTTTCCATTGACTGAATAGTTTGAAGGTGAAGAGGATAGCATTTAGCTGTAGTGGGCGTGCGTGCTTGTGTCTTTGTGCATGGTGTTGACCTTTGAATTTGTTAAGAGCAAATCACAGCTAAAGTTCTTTGGGGAAAACTTGACATGTCATGGTAAATGCCTGCTTCTCCTTTAAAAGTGATCTAGAAACACATGTACATACAGACCTGCTGTAAGACCTTGTTCCCTCTCTCTTTGGTAGCATAGATTGCATGCATTTGCAAAGGTGGCTGTTAGAGAAATTCCATTTCTGTGCTGTATGTAGGGCTCTTACTGCCAGCTCAGTCCTTGTTATCTTGGCTTACATTATCATAGGTATAATACTCCCTACAACAGAAGCATAGCCAGACTGGACTGTACTAGTCTGGAATGGACAACACTATTATCATGTCTCTGGGCACTGGGCCCTGTACTGATGGCAAATAAATGTCTCCTGCACCTTGCCTCTTCTCTTCAACTCTCGGGCTACTACAATTTATTGTACAACAGTGGGTAGTACTCAGTTATTTTTATTCAGCTACATAGAAAGAAATTGGCACACTTTTACTCCTACTTGAGTCATATTTTTATTGAAGTAACAGTACTGTTACTTGAGTAAAAGTTGTGGTTACAAGTGACAAAAATTTAAAATGAAAATATAAAATAATTTGTTTCTTCAGATATATAATGTATTTTTTTTTTCATTTTTGTATCTGTCCTTTGAAAATACCAGATTCTGTGCATTATTTAATGTTTTGTCCTTCAAATTACATTAACTTCAATTTATAAATCAGATGTTACATCCTGACTGTTCCTCTTCAAGTTTCTCTTACCTGAGTAGTAGTTTTCCCAAATACTTACCACTCCTTCTACAGACAAAACAATAAAAAATCAAACTTTTGTTACATCCAGCTGAAAGAAAAGCTCAGACATCTTCCCTGTCCACAAATGCACAAAGCTCTGACCTTCTGCACATTTTTCACAAACTAAATCATCTGTATTGAGGCTAAAGGCTGAAGTCTGTCTCTTGGCATTGCCATGTTTGTTTTGTTTCACTTGAGCTTCGCCTTTGGCTTCAGAACAAACCTCCACGCTGCTCTGTGATTGGTCGCCAGCCCCGTCGGCCCTATCGCACCAGCGGGCCCATATCAAGATGAATTCTCGTGAGTTTGTGAATTCACAAATATCATGAGAATCCATCTTCATGTGCAAGGTTACAGACATGTTTCCTGTTCACAAATGCACATAGGCTGAAGTATGTCGCCATGTTTGTTTTGGTCTGTGTGGACTTGGCTTCCACCCACACTACAATGCTGCCATGTGATTGGTCCAGTCTCCAATCCACTGGTGCCTCGAAACCAATCGCAACAGCGGAAGCCTGAATGAGATTCTCGTGAGTTTAGACTTCAGTATGCTGGCAAAGTTATACATACATAGAACGATGCCAGTTTATCTGACATTTTGAAAAAAACACAAAATAATAATTAAATGATGATTCAAAAGATTGAGAGAATGCAAAGAAAAACTATAAACTACATTAAGCTATATTCCATTTGTGAGGGATTATTTATTTTTATTCACTTATTAGTAGAATATCTTACAAATATATTTTACCTGTAACCCATTGCCCTAAGTAGATTTTGAGAGTAGTTTGTAGTGCATTTAGAGCTCATCTTGAACTGCATTTTACAAATATTTGGTGAGTGGTCCTGCCTTTTGCTCCGCTCCTCTGAGTCAGCGGTTTGGGCGAGTTGTTGACAAAGTGGCAGAAATGCTGTCAGTGCATAAGTCTTTTCATTGGGTGCAGATGCTCAACAGATGGCTCAGCCCAATGCAAAGCCCACACCGCGATGGGTCCGCTCTCAATGTACTTTAGTCCACAAGCAGAAACGCAGATGCAGGCAGGAACGGCCCTGTGCACTCGGAGCTATTCGTCATGTGGAGCTTCCTTTGAGGAGACTGGGATACAGTGTCATCTTTTAGTTTTAGTCAATGTGATAAGCAGATTTTTATGCTTACATTGTGTTGAAATTAAAAAAAAAAAGTTATTTATTTCAACTGACTCCATTATGTTCTGAAAATTGGGAATATCAGTCAAAGGTCTCAGGTCTAACAGGGGGGTCAGCAGGTTGTGTCAGGCAGTTCAAGGTGAGTAAAATCCCTCAGGACAAAAGACTCCTGTGTCCTGCGGCATCACAGCTAGCCTCCAGGGGGAGCCATGTGAACTCTGGAGATACAACAGGCAAGCTCTTTTCTAAGCCTCATTCTTACTCTGCTTCTGCTCTGTTGTTTTGGACGTTGATGAGATGGACCATTCCCTCGAAGTATCCTCTGGAAGGTCTTCTGCTGTATTTGTCAAAAGTCTGTAGCATCTCAGAGATACCTAGTTAGATCCTTGCATGGTCTCTGTGGATACAGGAAATACAAACTGCTCATTTCACACAATCCAACAGTTCTTAACTTCTGTTATTTCATCTGCATAAGATGCACTTTTTAGTAGGTTAAAATCCCAAGATATTATGTTAAAAACTGAGCTAAAAAATTTGGTTTTAAGCAGTGCTCAGTGTCACAAGAGCAGCCGTCCACTCTGATGCCACGGTCTTTTAGGAGTTCATAACTGATCAGCCAACTTTGAATGATCGATAGGGATCACCTGGGACAGACCTAACGCTACACAAACATTCATTTACACATTCTTCTACATTTGGCGGTTTAGATTTAGAAATTGACACCTGGATAGTTTTAGGGTAAATCAGTGAAGTATTAGACCAAAGTAACTTGGAAAAGACAGGTACACTCCACTTAATCAGATGTGTGATCATTAATCTCAAGTGGAAATTCCACTTGGAATTGGATCAAAATGACTGACTTTGAATTTGAAAGTAGCTCTTGTGCTATTTGTTTTAAAATTAATAATATAATTTGTGAAAAACATGAATGAGTTATTAGTCTTTTTTTGTGAAAAGATTCATGTTAGAGTCATTTTGTGGATACTCTGTCCGTGCCTGACAGCCAAAATGATTTTCTATAGAAAGTGTAATCTGGGACCTGGTCTTATATCTCCTAGAGCTCCCATAAACATGATTGACAGGCAGATTTGCCAGCCAAAGCATGGAGCAAAAAGCATAGCATATTTTGCCTGACAAATCCAGAGTGATATCAGGGATATCACTCTGGTCACCACACTCTCCGCTGCATCTGGAGCCAGTACCAAACATGTTCATGCAATCAGATTAGCTTCAGTGAAGCGTGTGAAACGAGGAGCTCATTAGTCGCTTATCATTTACAAACGCAATCATATTTCTCACCTCAGATTAACAGAGTTTAATGCTTCTTTCACTGATTCTGAAGAAATCAATGGAAGAAGAAAAACATTTCTGCAGAATCCTGTAAGCAGCCATATTTGTTTTGATACGGACAGATCATGTTCCTAATTGGCTAAACCACCTGTCAATCCCGCCTCTCTGAACTCAGGGAGGTTCACCGGTGACCACACTCACTTCTTCATAAAGTATTAAAGAAGTGTGTGTTCTGGATCCCAGATAACAGTATATTATGATTAAAGTTAAAGTTTGAGAGAGGAAAAAAACAAGTCATTTTCATTTCAGTTGGCCTTTTCACTGTTACCATGTACTTTTTGTCCCATTTCTTACCCTCTCAGACAATCTCATGCAGTGTACAAATCCATTGGAGGAGCAGAATTTGATCAGATGCGGAGAGTCCAGCCGCCTCTCTCGTGTTTTGCCGCTGTGGATCGATGTCGCCGAGGCTGGCCACACATGCCATCTCCGCTCTTCTCCTCATCGATTTCACATCAGCTCTGTGGGCCCGATCAATCACAGTCCAACTTGTGGCTGTAAATGGTGTCATCCCAACTGCCCCTCTCACACAGCTGTACACACACTCTGCCTTCTGTGGTCCGGCTAGCGTCCCATTTAGCCTCTCTGATAGCAACAAACTAACTGAGCCGGAGAAATACAACGTGGAATTGTAGTGTTTTTGTTGATCTTGCCTCAGATAGAATGTAAAAGATCACACTGAAGTATAGACCTTGCCGTGTGGTTAGAATTGTTCCGCACACACAGCCTGATAGTGAAATGTAAATGTTCTATTCTATTTATTTAATGAGGCAGCAAAAAAACCCAACAAAAAACAGATAAATGGCTGTTGTTTATATGTTAATAAAATTCGCCAACATGGAACTTCTAGCTCCACTTTCTAATGCTCACTAATATATGCAGGGTTTGTAGTACAAGATGAACTCAAATTTGTGCTGCTCGCTATAATTTTGGTGCGATTAGTTCTGGAATGACGTTAGATTTAAGAAATGTTAATAAAGTGGTTGTTAGCGTTCATAGCTTTCATGCTAATTTTGGTGCTTATCTTTGTGTGAATAAACTTGTTTTTTACTTTCTCTTACAGAATTCTCTTCTTTCATAAAATAAACTGTCGAACTCGAATGGCGAAAGAAAGAGAGAAAATAAATAAAGTAAGTAAAAACATAGCTTCTTAGGGTGTCCATGTTTTTCACGGTGTCACGTATATACCGGCACACGCATGTAAATAGAAAGTGTATGTGTGCAGTACTTGTGTATGTAGTTTGTTACTAAGCATGAGTGTGTGCATGTGTATACGTGCCTTATATAATGTTGACCATTGTGAAAAATGAATTGAATTGAACTGAACGCTAAACACTTCAACACATAGGAATATTTTGTAACTAGGGTCAAGTCGTCTGTGAGGTCGAGTGGTCGTCAGTTGCCAGAACGGCCCTGTTTTCTCATAGTTTGTGATATTTGGAGGCTAACGCTAACTCATTAGCTCTGCTCTACTCTAACCTTTTGAATAATACATAAACTAGCTTATGGAACAGGACCAGCCTTTAGATGCAGTGATCAGTCTATATTTACTACTGGACGGGATACATCTGGCATTGCAATTCTTTATTGATTAACCATTTTCAATTCAATTTAACTCTTTCAGCCCACTTGGTTAAAAGTCCTTTATTCTGGCTGACATTTTGAACCATGTTGTAAGTACTTCACCGAGCAACACACGACAAGCAGTTGGAGAAATTTCATATGTGAGATGATTGATTTGTTTGGTTAAGCTACAAGTAATACCAAAGCTAGACGTACAAAAGTGGTTTTAAAAGTCTAATTGTTACAAAATGGCCTCACAAGACTAGAAATGATTGAGGCATCTTTTACTTCTCTAGTAGGATTGTGAAAAGTATCGAAAATCTGATACTAATCAATACTAAAACTAGTATTGAAAGTAGATACTCATTTGAGCAAGTATCGATACTAAAGTCACATTCACAGGACAGAAATGAACCTTTCCCGAATAGCTTTAGAATAATGTTGAAAATGATATTGTACAGTCTAAATAAAGAGTGTTTTTATTATCATCGTGACATCAAAATCGGAATTGAGTATTGAGTATATTCCTTAATATCGAAATTTTTAGTATTCACTTTGTAATATTGTTGTCTCTTTGTCTATCATTGTCTGAATAAAGGTTAATAGTATAAAAAAAAAAAAAAAAATTCTTTTAAAATGTAGCCATAAAGGACGGAGCTCAGACATTAGTTTCAGTTTAAGTTGAAAGACACGATTCATTTTCATCTGCTCCGTGTCTCGTAGCTTCTCCAAAAGTCCGTGTTGTGCAATAAAGCTCGTGAGGACAGCACCATGGACAGCGGCGGCTTTACGGGATCCAGTTGGGCCTCAGTGATTCTCTGTGCACTCCATCTAATGTTGAAGAATGTTCCAGATTAAAAAGCTGACAGCGGCTAACTGACCAGCTGCAAAGACCCCTCCCCTCCGCGGTCACAGCCAATGGAGCGGCGGAGATTAATGACCCCCCTCAGACCCTTGACCAATCACAGAGGAGCGCTCGCATCTCGGCACGGGGATGCCCTTGAGCAAAGCCAGATTTCACACACGGCGAGCAGACGCACACTCACCAGTTAATCCAGACACCTTTTGGTCTCCCTCTCGTCTCTCTCCTCTTCCCTGTCTCTCTGTCTTTCTTTCTGTCTATCTTTGTCAATTATCCTTTCACTTTTTTCTCTCCTCTCTCTCTTTCTCCTCTCTCACCCTCACTCCCCTTCTCTCTTATTCTCTCCTCCTCTTTTTAGCTCTCACTCCTCCCTCTCCCTCTTCCTCTTTTCCTTCTCCTCTTCCTTTGCTTTCTTTCTCTCTTCTCCTCATCCTCTTGATCTCCCCCCTTTCTCCTCTTCTTTCCCTCACTTTCTCTCCCACCCTATATCTATTCTCTCCCACCCTCTTCCTATCTCATCCTCACTCCCCTTCTCCTCTTCCTCTTGCTCTCTCTCCCTCCCTCCCTCCCTCTCTCTCCCTCACTACCTCTCTCTCTTTCTCACTCCCTCTCTCTCTCTTTCTGTCTCTCCCTCACTCTCTCCCAACCTCGCTCCTCTTCTCATACCCACCCTCTTCTTTTTCTCCTCTTCTCTCCCCCCTCTTCCTATCTCACCCTCTCTCCCCTTCTCCTCTTCCTCTCTTCTCTTTCTCTCTCCCTCTCTCCTCTCTCTCCTGCTCTCTCACAGCTCATGTTTATGGTTTCTCTGAACCTGCAAATCACCGTGGTTACGGCTGGGGGGGTTTTTTTCACCCCGCGCGCGCCCCGCACCCCCGATGCAGTACATGCAGTACATGCAGTACATGCAGTACATGCAGTACATGCAGTACATGCAGTACATGCAGTACATGCAGTACATGCAGTACATGCAGTACATGCAGTACATGCAGTACATGCAGTACATGCAGTATGGACTATACAGAGCGTTCATGGTGCAAACATTGTCTTCTGTTTTAAGGCAAAGCAACTTTTTTTTGTATAGCACAATTTGTGCACAAGGTAATTCAAAGTGCTTTACAAAATAAGAAAGACATTAAAATCACAATACAACAAATCAAAACATAAATAATCATCATAAAATTGTAATTATAAGAGACAAGTGCAGAATAAAAACCTTTCAGTCATATGCACAGCTAAACAGAACCGTTTTGAGCCTGGATTTAAACATTGTCAAAGTAGAGGCCTGTCTCACATCTTCAGGAAGACTGTTCCAGGTTTTAGCTGCAGAAAACTGAAACGCTGATTCCGCATGTTTAGTTCTGGGCACCAGCAGGAGGCCGGTCCCTGAGGTCCTCAGAGTGTGAGATGGTTCATATGGCACTAACATGTGGGAGATGTTCTTTGGTGCTAGACCACGGAGAAACTTGTACACAAGCAGAGCTGCTTTAAAGTCTATTCTCTGAACCACAGGGAGCCAGTGCTGCTCAGCTCCATATCTGAGCACAGGACTTATTTTAATAAAGCTAAGTGCAAACCAGGGCAGAGCACACTCTGCCAAACTCAAATATTACCAACAATACGCAACTACATAGATTCTCTTAATAAATGTGTTTGTTTACATATATTGCTATTATTATTGACAATTTGAAGCAAGCCAACTTAGAATTTGCATACTCAAAATACTTTTTTAACCTCCAACCTGGTATTCTGACCTGACTGAAGTGTAGTGGAGATTTTTGCACAATATACAACAACACTACAATTCTACAGGCAGCAGTGGCTATAGTGCAAACTGTCATTGTGTCCTTAGGCAAGACACTTCATCAACACTGCCTTGTATCGTTGTGGTGTGTTAGTGAGTGATCGGTGAGGGTCGGACCGGTTGTTGGCACAGATCGCTTTCATCAGTCTACCCCAGGGCAGCTGTGGCTACAGTGAGTATGGACTGATTGAATAATGCCTGAAAAGACTAAAACATTACTATTATTTCCAGCACAACGAAAGATTTCATATAATTCCACTTTTATCATGCTTTCTTTAAAGGTCCTATTGCACAAAATAGATTCTTGTGAGCTTTGTTGTCATGTTGTTACTTCCTCAAAAACATACCTGGAGTTGTTTTTTGTTTCATTCACACACGTTTGTGATGTAGCGATGTAGTGGTAATTTTCAAGTTAACAACTACTTTTTACCTTTAGTTCAGTAGAGATTGGTAATTCCAGGTCTGAAATTATCCAAATGATTCTAATGAAGGTCACAGAGGGAGCATTTCCTGTATTACCACATGACATCACAAGGTGGAACAGAGTGTTTTCTGTCTAAGAGAAGAACTCAGCCTAAATATGCAGGGTTTGTGTATAAAACTTGTGAATGAAACAAAACACAACTCCAGGTATGTTTTTGATGAGGAACAGTATAACATAGATCAGAATACGGGCCCTTTAGAAATATAAGTAGCACCATTCCAGCTCGACTCTCTTCTCTGCTGTGTGGTGAAACAGGAGTTGTAATGGGTGGTAATCAGAGCCAGGCCGTTCACTTTTGCTGACAGATGCACTGCTTTAATCCAAACCACATCGTGCATTATGAACACTGTATATGATTACACAACATTTGCATTTTAAACACTGCGGAAATGACTGGATTCTTCATATTTGTGATTCACCGAGCGCATCCTTAGTTCACATAATGACACATCTTTGTCTGTTACTTTGTTAATAAGTACACTAATCCTATCTGTCCCAGCTGTGCAGGGGTAGTATTATGCAGTATCAGTAAATGCAGTGTGATTTGGAGAGGGCTGTCTTTCCAGAGTCTCATCAGCATTGCATCAGTGCAGTATTGTAGTATTATCTGGAGCACATTCTTACAACTTTGAGGAACATCAGCAGCCAGGCTCAAGATTCACACATGACTGGTCCGTGCCTCTGTCTCATTACAATATGATATGGTGGAGGAGAAGATACTGAAAAGTCTATATATGCCCACGTACTGTGAAATGTATACAGCCATATCTCTTTACTGCATTTCACGGAAAAGTTATGGCTAAACCAATTTTGTCACTGGTTTAAACCATTTGTAATTAGATCAGCTGACCCAGCCCTGTTGTATTCTCATAAACCACCACTAGATGCTATCTATGTTATTGCTGTCTGATAGTGGCGACAGTAGCTCAGTTGGTAGAGTGTTTGTCCACCGACCGTAAGGCTGGCGGTTTGAATCCCGCTCTTGACATGAACATCACTGGCAGAGTGGTCAGATCCACTGATCCACAGGTTGGCGGTGCGATTCCAGCTCCCACAGATCAATGCTGTTTTTGCGTCCTTGGGCAAGACACTTAACCCACCTTGCCCCAACCTTGCCCCTCGTGTCTGCGTACACTGGTGTATGAGTGTGTGTGTGTGTGTGAATGGGTGAGTGGTTCCTTGATGTAAAGCGCTTTGAGTGCCTTGAAAGTGGAAAAGCGCTGTATAAAAATTTGACCAGTGTGTGTGATCAGTTTGGCCTGACAGAAGAAGACCCTGACCAAAGGCCACGTGAGGGGGGAGCAGGTTTCACATCTACTGGTGAAAAAATGTGTACATTTATAGGTGGGAGGGTCTGAGTGAATTTTTAACCCAGAATGTTCTATATGTCATAAAACGTATCTATCTCCATGGAGAAAAGCAGCTGACACCACCAAACCAAGTGTGACAATAACATTGTCATGAGTCAATTAGAGACAGTTTAAATATGGTATAAACTTCTCCTTTATTCAGTTACAAGCATTTTTATTGTCAAAAATACTCCATGGAGAAAAGAAGGTTTTGGTCTCTCCACCTAAAAACTTACATAATGCCCCTTTTAAAATTGCTATTACATGTGATATTTATACTCGGGTGAATCAAGCGGCATCAAAATTGGAACGCTGCCACCAAATCAGAGTAGATGGACAGAATTATTACCTTCACTTTTTTGTTTGCCAAGTTCAGGGTTGGAGGGAGCTGAAGTCTCCTCCCTAGCAACATGGGTTATAAAACATTTGAGTGATTGAAAAACCTTGACAAAACAAGCTAAAAATTGCATTGCTACACTGTGTACTTTATAGAACTGACTTGAGAGCAAATGGTTGAATCAAGTAATAACTGGAGAATTCGCTTGTTGTTTGATCAAATCTATTAACTATATTTCAACTGAGAATTTTGGAAAAGTTTTGCCATTAACATGATATAAAGGAGGTTCACTTGTGTAAAATGTTCTGTGTTCATGTGATCAACAAGTCAACACTGCACCGATTCTCTTTAAAACAGCTTAGTACACAAACAAAGATTTCTATAAATTCTTACAAATAC
>KN474581.1:6589-27315 GCA_000787095.1 Periophthalmodon schlosseri
TTCACTAGGGATCAGGTGGCCTACTTACCGCTGAATCACACACTCTACATGTAATGCTCCGAGATCTTCCCAAGGCTACAGTCACACAAGGAGACTGGAAAACAGAAACAGCAATCAGTCGTTTTTAGTTCAAAAGGAAAATTACATGGAGAGATAAAAGCAAAAAGAAAGGCAAAAGTAAGGACAATGGACAATATATCTGCATTGCATACATCAGGAGTGGGCTTCTATATGATACCAGTGGAGACCAAAGAACAGAAAAAGATATTATTGATTTGAAGGTAGGTGTAGTCGTGACAATGCAACTGCAAAAAGTAGCCAATTTCAGTGTGGGACTTGTCTTTCGGGAGTGTATGCATGCCAACACTCCCCTGCATTTCATCTGAAGGACAGTCCATCTGACAGGTGATAATAGAAGTGAGTGTTCTCTCAGTCATTTTTTTCCACCATTTTATTCCAGTCTATCTGAATCTATTAAAAAACACATTCAATGCAAGGGCTAGGTATCGCTCACATCTTGCCTGGCAAAAAAAACCTTAGCTTAGAAGAAAGAGTAATGAAGAAATGGCTGGTTTAATGACAGGACAGTCAAGTACACTGAGTTAGATCATGACTTACTGTATGTTGTAGTGGAGTTGTACATCGTGTGAAAAGGATATAAACTGCCCATGTAGTAAATTAAGGTTGCTGTCAGTTGTTACTTGTACACTACCTAGGATAAAGGGTGATCAACCACACTGGTAGTCCCTGCATGCTCCAGAATTTGAACCCAAAACCTAATTGTTGCTGGGCTAGAATACTGACCACTTTGCCCTAGTACTTTAAGTGTTATGGTCTTGAAATTGAATGTAAAATGAGTTAAATGGTTGACCTGCTGATTAATAATAATTATTAATAAATATAACAAGAAAAAGGAAAATATGCCATACTTATCCACAGTACAATGTTGTTTTCTAAAGTGTGTTATTGTCTCAGTGGAAGGTAAAAGTATTGTGTGTCAGGTTCATCTATGGTCAGGTCAAAGGTTTCAGAAAGATTAAAACAAATTGTTGCTTTGACTTGAAACGTGGAAGAAACTGAATAAAAGCTTCACTTAATTGACATATTTTATGACAGATAATGCTTTTTAGAGCTTTGAGTGTTAAAATATGTGACCTATGTTCAATGCTGACATGTTTTCATACTGCTTTGAGCATGAGCATTGTATCGTGACAGATAAAACAGCTCACATCTTCCATTACAAGTGTGCCAGGTCCCAGCAGATTATCATCCTTGAGAAGCCTTACACCATAATACAGTTTATCAACTTATCTGACACGAAAGTCAACAAGAGACAGGCAGTAGACACACTGTGTAAAAGGCTCGTGTTGCTATTGAGCAAAAAGGCAGGCGCATAAAAAACACAAAATAATACATATCTATTACAAAAGTTTCCCAAAGCTTTAAAAGCCCTGTACCCAATTTGTTACCATGTATTTGAGCAAAATTTGTTTTGTCCCAGTACAGATATAGCAGCTCTAGTGGTCAAAACATGTCTGCTACCTCCGTGCTGTCTGTATCTAATTATAAAGTGTTTTATCATCCAATAATCAGGAAGTGTGCATTAAAAAGCACTTATAAACTCATTGTGGTGAATAATTAGGATGCTTGAAATGCATAAGCTAAGTGAGGAATAGCTTTGGACCACTGCAAACCTTTTAAAATAGTACTAAACTCATTCTGTTTTAAGACAGTAAAACCGTGAACTGTTTGGGACTAGAAACAAAAGCAACACTTTTTGATTTTCTATTTAAAATAAGAATATTACATCACAAACATAAAAAAACACAAGCTCTTCCATAATTCTAATTTGGGACTGCTACTACTACTACCAAATATATTATAATATCTGTGTTAATTCTGTTTCCAAAATGATTAATTTGCTATCTTTGTTTTGTTCATCTCCATAGTAACAGTGTTTGGTCTCAGGGTTCCCCTGGACCCCAGCAGAGGTCCACTTGTTTTATGGTGTTGCGTGGTGCTCTGGCCTGCTGTAAATTCTGACGCGGGGGGACTGAGGCTGGCAGAAAGCCTGTCTTCGACAACCAGTTTAATGGTCCAGCAGGTTCATCGCCCACACTGATCCATCTTAGTGCTTCTTTCTGTGCTCCTTCTCCATCCTTCTTTAAACTCTGTCTATCATAAGTCATCTCAGATTTTATGTCTTAAAGGCACCGTGGTGGAATAACCAACTGTCCTCTTGTGCAAGTGTGTGGATCACTCTATGTCATGCTCTCGCCTTCACCTCAATATTTTAGCTCTGCGGGCTGTCTCATATTCCAACAGTTCCGAATCTTATACTTGAAGGAACAGGGCACAATGATCAAGATATGTTTAGATTATTTCAGTTTTATTTAAATTACATTTTATTTTTCTGTTGTTATGAAAATATCACTTTTTGAAAACAGTCAAATCTGTTACTGGTACTTTATATGCGAAGGGAAAACGCAGCATGAGCAGATTTTTTGCTTTCACCAGACAACTTTGGATAAATTCAGTGCTTAAACTGCCATTGTGATAAACAATATCTCTGTTATTGTCATGTTCATTTGAAAAAAAGTGCTGTTAGACATTTCAACATGCCTTGCTCTAAAGGGAATTCCATAATGATGCTTATATGTGTATATAAGTAAATCCCTATTTAAAAGTATGCTACAAATAGAACTCATCATTCATTTTGCTATGGGACTTCACATGTCAGAAAGGCCAGTTTTGCAGAGTCCTGGCACCGCTCCGCAGACTGCCAGAGCCTACTCAACATCCTGCCTCCATCTGTCTGTTCCCTCCACTCTTTGATAGGATTCTTTCCTCTCTATCATCAGCATCATCTTTGTCTTTGTCCCGGTCTCCTTCATTCCAGTGAAGGGGGACATTCCATCCCCAGCAGCAGCAGTGACAAAAGGCCCGCTGTTGAAAAAGGCCACTTGAACAGCAGCAAGCATTGTTGAAGTTTACAGTGGCTCTCCACACTCCTGAAGTCAGATGGAAATACAAAACGAGTGGGAAAAACAGATCCCAAGCCATTATGGGTCTTTTCAAGGCAAATGCGCAGTTGCCTTGTTAAGATGTTCTTTTCTGTTTAAAGACACATGCAAAATTTACATTATTGAGCTTTTGACCAAGTTGTAATGTTGTTTTCCTTTCAAAAATATACCTGGAGTTGTATTGATCTTCATTCACACTTGTTTCACTAATCCTGTTTTGAAGGTCGTCCCACTCTGAGCCTTCTAATTCACTCCATTTCCATTTTCCACTGATTTTTATGTCACAGGTAGAAATCCGGAGTCCATAAATCATCACGAGACGTCAACATTTTTGACAGCAAACCATATACAAGGGAGAAGAGAAGAAGCACGTCGCAATAGCAACATTTACAAAGGCAGTGTTGGGTTGCATAGTTTTGCTTTGTTAGTATTAAAGATTTGCCTATGTCCAAAGCTCCCCATCTGCACACAGAAGGCTAACTACTGTTTTAGTTAGACCATCCTGAAACAACATATGGCTGCCTTTGGATACAGTATTGGTAAGTCTGCTCTAAAGAGGCTGCTATTAAATCACTATGTGTCCATGTGCCGAGCGAGAGAAGGAGCAACATGCCGGAGGTGTGTGGGTGCTGTTTGTTTTGGGATTAATGATTATCCATATAAATTACCGGCATCTGTTTGGAGGTGTCAGTGTTTAAGTATGCAACCTCATGCCTCTCTAAGAAGAGCTGCGTGTGTGTGTGCATCATCAAGGGAACCAATCATGACCCCATTTCCGTCTGAAATATATGCAGACCCATTGCCGCCACATAAACCTCCAAATAAAGCTCGTAAACCACGGCACAAGGCCTGTTACCTTCAAAGATAGAGACGCTCTTGCCCCCATAGACATAAAAGTGGAACCAAGCACCAGCAGAGGGAAACACTTTATTTCAGTTGATTCAGTTGAGAATTCTGACATTGCATGGAGAGAATGGTAAACACAGATGGTTTGTGAACAATAGCTTGGAACATTAGTATGGTATACATAGGATGCGTAAGAATTTGAGGGACAGCTGAGCCAGACTATTTTTTAAAGCTGCATCTCTTGTGGAGTCAACATTTGCTTAAAGATCTCACAAGACAAAACTGCTACAAGATTGCAAGATTGCACATCTCGTGGAAATTGTGTCTTTCCCACCTCTAACTGACAAGCATCACAACATGGGGGGTATACAGTTTATGTCATATAGATAGCCATATGCAGTTTGACCTGACTTTACATTATGTTAAAATATATTTCAATTATGTCCACGTGGAGAAATGGATCAAAGAACAATTTGGTTAAACACTCAGTAACATAAACCTTGTGCACAGTGAGACGGGTTGACGGCAAGACACAGAAGTCTCAGGCTCTTTTAAAATTCTACAAGATGTTAATAGAAGAAATGGCCCTGCTGTTTGCTGCATCTGCCTCTCGTCATTTCCCATTCATTTTCATCTTCCGCTCCCCAGGATGTGACATTAGTCGAAGACATTCTTTACAGCAGCAGGTCTGTTCTGCTATACATCGACAAATTATTGTAAATGTCGAAAATAGCCAGGTGCTGAATCAATCAATTTTATATTTCTATTTTTCTATGCTGCAAGTAAATGGGCAAAACGTTTGATCCCTAATGAGATCCAAAAACTTTCAGCAAAATTTTTTGTCCAGATTCCGCATAAAATTTAGTAATGAACATTGAAATTAAAACTGTGATACTATTGTAAAAACATGGAAATCAGAACAGTTCATTTTAAACGGTTTACAGTTATCCTAATAATTCTCTGCAGTGAGTTTATTATTTATTTATTTATTTATTTATTTTGGTCAAATAAAGTAGTAGTTCATGCTTTTTTTGTGTCATGATACTCATGACGAGCATGCTAACGCACACTTCCTGATTACCAGACAATAAAAAGCTTTATAATTATATGCAGACAGCAGGCAGCGGACATATTTTGACCTCAAGAGCTGCTCATACAATAGATCTTCTGGGGCAAGACAAATGTTACTCAAATACATGGGGCAAAACTGGGTACAATTTTAAACTTTTTTGAAAACTTTTAAAACTTTTTTGGTAATACAGAAATTATATTGTTATTGGTTTGAAGACACAAAGAAACACACATTTTAATGAATTGCTCAATACAGCCAAATAGGTTAGGTTTAAATAAGTATATTCTTGTCATTACACATCCAACCTCTACAAGAATCTTTCAGTTGTCTGAACTTGTCGTGATATAAGGTTTCGGTTTGTTTGTTTACAGCTGTTTCCTCCTATATTTTCTTTTACTCGATGTCTCTATTCTCTGGCCAATTTTCTTTTTAGACCCCCCACTTTCCCCCATTCTTTGCAGGCTATCATTAAATGTAATTTGTCTTGCTGTGACTCTTATGTGTGGAGGGCCAAGCAAGAGGTGGAACCCCTTCTTAAAACTCTTTGGTTCACTGGAGGCGTCCTCATTCACCTCTCTACATAATAATAGTATTTGGAAAAAGTAAGTTAACATTTTCAATTTATTAATAGTACACAAAGAGGGAAAAAACCTGGGGAACCTGATCTTTATGAAATCTGACCACAAACACCAAAAGTATTACAATCTGTTTACACAACTAATAGCTTTTCAGTTAGTAAAGCACTCAAGCTTAAAAACTCCATTTGCTACTTGAGGGTGCCCAAGTGTGTAAAGGGCAGTGTGTAATTTCAGTCGAAATCTGATGATTCTGAAGTAAGCAGAGGAAGGTCTGGTGAGTATTTTCAACACCACAGGTTCCATTCAAAAACAGGTTAAATGGCCAGTAGAGAGCAAAGGTGTGCAGTACCTTGATATGAGTAACATTCCAGAGGTTATAAAACAACATCCATCCACCCATTTTCTTCTGCTTATCTGGGGCCGGGTTGCAGGGGTAGCAGTCTAAGCAGGGGCTCCCAGACCTCTTCCCGGTGGGACATGCCTGGAACTCCTCCCACATCCAGGAGACATCCGGAACACCTGGCTCAGCAGCAGCTCTACTCCAAGCTCCTCCCGTGTGACCCTATCTCTAAGAGAGCTCCCACTATAAACCGCTGTAAAACAACGATGCAATATCTGTTTATGTTATGCCGACACCTAATTAGTCCTGATTTTGCAGTTTTTACTCAATGCCATTTAGTACATAATTTATTTTCATCCAATCCATTCTTCTGAGAAATGTTTTAATAAAGTCTGCTGCAGGTCTCTGTACATACAGGGATATGATGGATGTGAGTGTGCTGTAAAATGAATTAGAAACACACTCAGGTCCAACACATGAGATGATAAATTGCACCCAGTTTATTAAATGAAAATCCAGTGGATGCTATTTAATACTTACTGTGCATTATAATTCACACTACAAGGCTATGAGAGGTCCATTACATTATCATGGTAATATGGCCATTGTTGGTACCTCCTGTGGTCAACAAAGAAACATGCTCCAGATATGGCCTTTGAGAAGCTACGTGTATCGCGTGTCTGTTGGATCATATGAGAATTCTAAATGGTGCTGAGATTGTTCCAGGAATCAAAAGCAGGTGCAGTGGAATTGCTCAAGTACTGTATATTGATAACCTGGCAAAAATACATCAATAAATACATGCTTCTTAGGGGACCACAAAAGCAGATGTCAGTCAGTATAGCAGGACCATTACGGCAAGAATCATATAGAGTAAAAAAAAAAAAAAAATCTTAATTGAGAAGTGCTTTTTACCCTTAGGAACATAAAATCATTCAGTTGACTGGGAAACTTTTCTAACAATTCTCAGATGTTAGTGTTCGAGAGCTAAACATTATTTCAGCTTGTCCTGAATTTCGTAAATCCTTACAAATTCATTTAACATCAAAGCGCTCTGAAAGTGACCCCAGATGGGCTGTTCTGTGGTGCACATCAAAGATTAGTGATAATTAAACCGTCTCCAAAGCAAACTGTTATTCATTCTCTTCTCAAAGTAGATTTCAAAGAGGTATCCAGGGCTGCGGTGGAAACAACACAGTGGTAAAACACGATTCAATTGGCCCATAGTTATGTGTATGTTTTATGTTTGGAGCAATGAAAATCACATTAAATCTTTATAACCTTTGGAGGGATCGTTTGTGCTATCGCTTGTTTATTTTATTTAATAATATTTTTTAAGATGTAAAATGATTTTCAACAAACTTCAAAGAGGAATTTCCATCAGATGAATAGTTAACGAAATTGTTATCTTGTTGAAAAAAATATGTGTTTACAGTGTAGTTCAACTTAAGTTTGTTCAGGTGTATATCTATATGACTAAAAAAATATATATTCTTCTCTTTTAATGTTACCCAGGCACAACTGTGCCTTTTGATGTTAATTTGATATGGTACCTCAGTATGATTGGGAATAAGGTTAGTCTTTATTCTATTCTGGTTTTGGCCTTAAGGTTCTATTTATCTCTGAAAAGCCAAATATGAGATAGGATCACTGATACATGGCTTATGATTTTTTTCCTTTTTTTCATTGGCTTCTATAATCAGCCTGTCATTTCTACCTTCTTTTTGAGCATTAATTTTAAAAAATCAACAGCTATTTCCATATGTAAATAAAACATGTGCCCTGGTTGAGCTAATAAGACGCTCGGATAAGGTATCAAAGCTTTGTGAGAGCTTGTAAGAATAAATCTATACATAGACGTTCGCACAAATACAGTACGAGAGAATCTTTGTGATGAAGACAGAATTGTATTGATCTCTGCCTATCACAGGTGGGCCTTGGGCTGAGTGTATGCCAGACCTCCTTATATCACGTACAGCCCTGAAACAGGCAGATCACAGCCGGATTCATCAACAAAACATGACCGCGCGAGCCAGTCGATTTCAAATAAATCATACATCAAAAGCGTAAAATTGGTTTGAGAGAACAAGGATTTTTGGATGGCTTTCGGTGATTGGTACAAATGAGAAGTGAGGGAAAAGAGGTTGAGCAGAAATGGACGAGATTTAAGAGTACAAGCCGCATCTATGAAGCGGTGTGAAGAGCAAGAATGAAGGGGAGCCGAGAGGAGAACAGGTAACCATCAAGTGTATTGGCTCACCGGCTGAATGCAGATCTCAAAGCTGCAATGCCTGAAGTCAATTTCCCTCCTTGTCTCTTTGAATTGGCTTTAACAAGGTGCTGGACGGGCAAATAAGACGGAACACTTCACCGTGGAAAATTACAGCAAACGGCAACAAATCTAATATTCGTTTCACAGCTCCAGTCTCATTTGAGGCGCATTACAATCAATAGCCCAAGTCTCCTCTACCGGCTGCCTTGTGGTCTGGTGTCACATGCTAATCATATGCAAATAATACAAAGAAGAGATAATGAGAAAGCAATTATAATCCTCCTGTAATGGTGGAAATGCAAAGATGGGTTTGTCTGAGGTAAGGAAAGTCACGTTCTTGTATCACAGTGGACTGTCAATGACTCTCAAAGTGATATTGAAATAATTGCTCAGGTTTATATTTTAGTGTGATAAAAAAAAGAGTACATTGAAAAGAAAGTTTAATTAGCTCTCTGTGTTTTTTCTTCTGAATTGAACAATTATAACTATGAATGTTATTGCTCACTGATAAGGTCCAGTGGTTGTAGTGTGCATTCTTTCAGTGTGCAAATGTTACAACTAGTAATCAATGAAATATCCAAGAGATCACAATTATCAAAAGAATTTTTCAAATTATATATGCAACAATTAATGTTTATATTAAGAAGTTTTCAAAAGCAACTTTTCATCATGTCAGTTCTTTCAAATTGACATGGACTAAAACAGTGTCAGATGCATCAGTGCTTGGATGTGATCCCTCGCAGCATCTGATTCTGTTTCGCCTGATGCACATGCTCTGTTATATTTGGGTGTGAGGGATGTTGGCAATGTGTCAGCCACGCTGTCATTTTTTGACGGCATAATTGGAAAAAGTCTAGGAGAGACTATATTCTTCAGCAAACTTCCCCTAACCCCAGGCCACCCAATCTCACAACATGTGAGATTTAGATGTGTTGTATTTCAAGTAGATAAACCATTTAAATTGTATGTTGTATGTTTGATGTATGTTTGAAGTGAGAACAGACCTATGAAAAATATCAATTTAGACCTACAGTATTGCTGTATAACTGTTTTCTGGTGTAGGATCCGCCACCGGCTTTTCTCTATGAACATGTTATAACATTGCCTATAATGTTCCACAGTATGGCATTAAACTTATCTGTCTCCATGAAGACAAGCATGATGCCACCAGGTGAAGTTGTAGTTCAGAGGTGCTCACAGTAAGAATGCAGGTTTTTCTTTCTTTTTTTTATCTATAAAAGTATCTGTAATTGGCAAAGCAGTTGGCATAGGCAAAGCCTATGTTCACAGTATAGATTTTATAAAGAAGTGGACTAAGTGTGTGTATCACCCATAGAGTTCAGCTCCAACCAAATGAAGCCAATTGAGGCTAGCAATTATAGCAGTGAATTTGGAGTCAAGATCCATATTTAGAATTCCAACGCGAGTATCTCAGCAGCCAATCTGGAGTGAGGCTGATGAAGGTAAAGCCTCTTTCCGCCTGCACCGCTGGTTTAGCAGGGAGCGGGCGCTTAGCAACGCTGTCAGTCAAACCTGTTGTTAATGGAAGCAAAAGCGATCAATATCTTGATTTACAGACAAAACAGAATAAAAACATGGGGATCATGTAGAGCGGGTTAATATGAATATTTTAAGACCAAAATAACGAGTCTGACAGCAGCAATTACGGAGAGAGGGGCGACATTTTTTCAATAGAAAGGGAATTGGAGCCAGAGTTGATGGAACTGGACGCACGCCCATGCTCACTTCCTATTTGTAAAGCGGTGGCTAGCAGGTTAGCTATGTCCATTTATATATACATATATCTATATCTATGGTTCTATGGTTCACAGAGACAAGCCAGTGAGATGAACCCTCCACCAGAATAGCTGCACTTTAATTGTGTTTCTTTCACATAATAATAAACAGATATAAAATAACCCTCAGGCTGTTCTACATACTATGGTAGATTTAACAGTTTATACTATTCAGCATATTACATTTTTGACTTTCCAAAGTGAGGCCAAGTAAATGTAAAGGGTGGCATCTGGATATGCTGCTTGAAGCAAAATGATCTTGCAGTTAATGCATAGTAAAGAGGGCGCTTAATTTGGACTTGGACTATAACACTAATGAGCATGCTATTATATTCCCTACAAAACTGATGGATGGTCTGTCTGTAGCCGTGACTGTCAAAACTCCGACAGAATGAGGCAAGATGGAGTGCAAAGAGAGCACTATCTAAGGCAAATGTTATTGTAGTGGAGGAGGACGGAGGCCATATAAAGATGGTTAAGGAGAGAGAGTGGTGAGACAGAAGAGGGCAGCCGTAAAACACTAGCCTGCTTTAGACTCAGAAAGGATAGGAGAGGTACAGCTGGGGACAAGTTGATGGATAGACGAATTGGGGAGCAAATGAATGTGTGCAAGCGGGATGGAGGCGACAATGGGGAGGTTATGTTAGGCGAAAGACAGGTGACGGATGAGGTGTGTAGTTAAAGGTTCACTATGTAACTTTTCTGGTGGGGTACTGTTTTGCCTTTACTGGAATGTTCTGCAGTATGGCATTACATTTCAGGTGTTATTGCAAAAAACAAATAAAATAATAATAGTACATTGGAAAACATGCAGTCGTACTGTGAGCAGGGTTCCCTTTCCACAGATTTGACCTGTAACTTCACCCGGTGGTCTTAATGGAGACAAGTTCATTGCCATAAAGTGGAATTTTCCAGATGCAGATCCGTAGCCTCACTTCCGTCATTCTACCCCATGGCAGCTGTGGTTACAGTAACAACATAACTATGACCAAGTGTGGAGTGAACAAAAAATGCAATGTAAAGCACTTTGGGTGTCTTGAAAGGTGCTGTATAATCCAACACATTATTATTATTATTTTTGTTGTTACAGTGTCCAATGTGAAGTGCTTCTTTAAGGTTAGTAGAAGAATGGACACGGAAATGGATATAGAATTTAAATTGGCTCAAAAAAGTATAGTGCCGTTAAAACTTGATATTACTGCAAATGAAAGTGGAGGGGTGATGACAGGGTGATGACAGATGAATTGTAAAATGAGCGAATACAGGGAGGACAGACACATGAAAAAAAGAAAGAAAAAAATGACAAAAAGATGAATGAGCGTGACATGGCATGATGGATTAATGGAAATGTGAGGTGAGGGGGACAAGGGGGGACAGGTAGGACAAGGACACTCTGGATAATACTGTGCCAATGTTCTCTGCACACGCGCTCGCACGCACACACACACACACGAACACACACTAACACATATATTACAGCACCTCTCATCCACTTGCACTTAGAAAACAAAAGATGTCTGTAAAATTGTTGACCTTTTAACTGGATTTCCACATTAATACGGGTGCTGGGCGAGCCATTGAGCGCTGTGGCGGTGGCTTTTGAAAGGAGCAGCTTGAGACATTGGCTGGGGGGGGGTGGCGGTGGCTTTTGAAAGGAGCAGCTTGAGACATTGGCTGGGTGCGTGTGTTCGATATGTGCCCGCATGGCTGACCTTTTCCTAATGGCCTGTGCCACTCATGCTGCTGCGGCACTGATTCGGATACTGCGGCGCCACTCAAAGTTCAGCGGCACTAATAGGAATGATTGGAACAACTCATGGAAAAAAGAGTGTGTATGATTCCTTTGTTGTAGCGTGACTTGGTTTGTTTCAGATGATGTTTTGTGATCTACACTTAATTCAAATATCTGACATTTTACGTTTTATTTAGGCTGCAAGACCTCCATGCAACTGGAAGGAAAAAAGGGTTAAAAGACTGCTATAATTTCCGTGTTATGTAAGGTTTTTGTATACCACAAAGTTAGAATTAGCACATTGTTATCTGCAACAGCTAGACTCCTCACAACTATAACAAAAATGTTTGCAGATTCTGAACTTATATTTATTTGGGATATTATTAAAGGTAAATTACTCCATGCTTCACTTTTAATCACCTTTTGATCTTACTGAAGGGGAATAATTCACAATGGAATATGACACATCATGCCCTGAAAAAACAAAAGGATAAAAATACAGCATACTTTTCAATGAAATCAGATCCTTTGTCCTGTACTGACATTTAGCGTCGAGTTTTGTAAGCGAATAAAAAACAAATATTGTCGCAAACTGGCCAATGGCTTCCTGAAAAGTCCCAGAGCACTATTGTCCTTCTGTCACACATACTGGAGTGAAAGTGTGAAAAGCACATTTATTCACTTGTCAGATTTGCTATAACTGTTTTGAAACTGTACTAAGATCAAAAGTGTTGGTTAAATTTTGAAAAAAAAAAAAACATTTTGTGTTCAAGTGACTTTCATTAAATGAATGGTGAATGTGAATAAATGAAAACTGATATTGAAAGCTGAACTAATGAACCTGTCCTTTTGAAAAAGACTTGATTGGTAATGTGTGCTTGGCCCCAGTCAGTAAAGCAGGGACGTTCTAGCAGTGAACGCACTAAGCACCTATTACTGTGAAAGAAGCTTAATATTATAAATATTGTTATTATTTTTATTTAGTCTGTTAGTTTAGTAATGTAGTAGTCTAAAATGGGAAGCTATAGATCACACAAAATACCATCCATTTTCTTTTTTTTGAATCAAGATGTTCTTAGTAATTTTCTTGACCACAAATTCTCCAAATGTGGATGAGTCCTTAAACTTTGGCCCACTTATCTCCATGTCACTTCTAATGGCGACCTCCACTCCACAATCACTTTTAAGTAAAGCCCTGGCAAGTCCTCTGTGTCCTGAGAGGCCCTTTGATTGTCTATGAAGCAGCAAAGACCTGGTATTTCTTATTTAAAACAACATCGAGGTCTGACTTCAGTAATCACTATCCAAACACACTTTTGAGGAAGTGGAGAATGGTTAATCAGTGAGAAGAGCCCCTTCAGGACTAAAGCATCCTGTTAGATGCTAAGAGACATTTATTAACATTAGGCTAACTGAAAATTCTATGAGGTATGACGACACAACCCGGAACTCTATTAAGAGGGCAAGATCCAAGTCAAGGTCAACTTTGTCACCTCTGTCTCTAGAGGTCTCCTGACTTCACACATAGCAGCACAATCAAAGACCCTGAATGTTTTTATATAGACACATCCCTTTCTTCCCCCTCAAAGAACTCCAGAAGTTTTGTTTTATGAAAATGGTCTAGCCAGGGATGTATATTGGTCAATTGCTGTGTGAAAAAAGGCATGCTGTTTTTCTTAAGTTCATGATAGGAAATACTTTACTTCTGTGATATTTTAAAATAGTTGCTCAGTGACAGGATGAAGCTCTGCAGATATCTGTTCCAGTGGCATTTGTCAGTACATGATGGCCCACAGGGGGACTGCTGCAATGAATATTTTTCCTTATTCTGATATAGAATAATGAGGGATAGGTGCATTATTTTCATATAAGAGGGCTGGATATAACTATAGTACTATCTGGCATCTACAGTTAAGATTTTGCACCTGAATTAAACTTGAACTATAAGCATTACACTAGTATAAACATGGGATTGTGATGTCAAACATGTTCAGTTAACCTAATGGAAATTTAAAATGCTAAATTCTAAACTTACCAAGATGTCTGTGTAATCCCTCAGTCATCCAGGTTGGCTCCATCGCAAAAGAAATTTGAATTCTGTCAATTGGACAATAGTTTTTTAGAGTGAATATGTTTCACCACTCTAATACTTTCTTCAGTTCTGACAAGGTTCTGGTAAGTCTGCCTTAAATATCTGTCTGAAGGGAGACGCTAACTACACTGAAACTAACACACTCTAGTTGTTTACAGTGAGGAATAGCTGTATTATTATTATTATTATAACTACCCTAAGGTGTGAACTGTCACTGGAATCATACTAAACTTAGCGTTCATTCGAAAGTATTCTATTCTGTGTAGTGTGATAAACGTATTTACAAGTAGTGACCCAACAGCTCATCAGCATTTTCCACAGCTCTTTTGTTTACTATTTCTTAATGCATCTCAATTGGCGTTTGGCCCAAGTTCTATTGTGTACCTTCATACTGTGTCAGTGTGTCTGGAGACTTTCATTGAATTGTTATCCAGTGTTAAGTCTGAACCTGGATTAGTAAGCAGTCCATGGTTTCTCCTCTTGGTTGGACATTGGGATGATTGTTGATAAATGGTGTGAAGTACAGAGAGATCCAAGAAAGTGTTCTTCTACTGCAAGGTCAGTAACCATGGTGACAGTGATAAATGGAAAGTATCATCATAATTTATTTTAGTGACAGATAAATTCCATCATTTTGACAAAATATATTGGAATGTGTGCCACTTCCCCTGTACTTTACTTTCCATCTTTTTATAGAGCATTTACTGGTCAAATATGTATGTTTTGGATTTTATATCAGGACCCTTGACAGAACAAGCCAAAAAGTTACATATAGCTTTTCTTTTCTCTTCAACTTTATACAAGTTAAACATTTCAGACTCAGCAAGAAAAAATTCAAAATCTTTATTCAAAAAGCCAGTCCAATGATCTCACACAGGGTGACAGACAGCCAATCAGAAGCACTAACAGGAAGACAGGCTGCAGGAAAGACACAGAGAGCACAGCAGGAGACACACATCCAAATCAGACATCTAACTACTCACCCAGTCTAACTTATACACAGCTGCCTCCTCTCATTCTCCACAAAGGCATATACCTCAGCTTAAATAGCAGCAGGTAGATTGGGGAATTGAAAGTCGCTCTTGGAAAAAGTCCAGAAATGTTGTCGTACTCCCATATACCACCTCAACATTGCCAGTGCATTGGAAGAGAGCAGCTGACAGGCACTCGTACGTGGGCCAATACAGCAAACCGACAGCTGGGAAATTGTCTCAGTAATGTAATGGCCCCACGCCTCTTATAGTTTGGGACCTGCCATTTTAAACTAACTGTGTATGTTCAGCCATGTTTGTCACGACTCATTCCATGCACAAAATGATACAACATGTCCCAAGTAAATGAGTTTTTGACGTAGCTGTATCAAATATAGAATGTATGAAGTTGTGTAACAGGGATGTGGGCTGGAAAACGTTGCAGCAAAATACACATTCCTGAGAAGATGGGTCGATAACATGAGGAGGGGAAGGGGCTATTTTCAGCAGCTGCCAGTGATGTCACACGTCAACTATGTGACATGAGCCAAACGGCAGACGGCAAGTGACAAGCGGTTGATAAAACCCCATAAACAAGTATAGGAAGTACACATTGATGGAGCGGAGGATTGTTGTTGACGTTTTTATAGAGAGATTTCATTTAGACCTCTCCTATGAACGTCATGGGTATAGAGCTCGGGATTGTGTTGTCACATGTCATAGAATTTTCAGTTAGCTTAATGTTAAACCAATGGAGAGTTTAAGCGTTTATTCAAAAGTACTCTGATGGTCCGTGTACAAAGCGAAATTCCGTTATTTCATTTTTCAACTCTGAAAAACGCACTTTGGCAACGGAAACAAAAATTACTTGCCTTCGAAATAAAACCTTGAAGATAATTGATAATGCATTAAAATGGCAAAAATACTGGCATTATTAAATACCAAAAAAACTGTTTCATTTTATATTCTTCATGGGCAGGACACCGTAAAGCCATGGACAGGTGAACTGGTCTTAGCTTTCCGTTCACCAATGTTCTGCTCTGCTGCTGTGAGCTTACTGCAGCAGGTCAGCAGGAGCTTTCAATATCGATATTTGGCACATAGTTGCAATTTATGTGGTTCTTGTGGCTAACTTTTTAACTCCGTGTAGCCTAGTTGTAAACGTAAAGCAGGCCCTGACCGTTTCACCTGTCTGGACCGTCTTGGGTAGGCTTACAATGAGCATTTCCATTCTGAAAATTAATGGGAAAATGAATTATAGTTTGTACATGGACCTCTGATGCTAGAGGTATGTATTCACCATTAGTGACCCAGCAGCTTATTGGGTTGTTCCACAGCTCTTTTGTTTCCTTTTTTTACACATCTTTATGGCCATTTTGCACTGCTACTCACACCTCCATGGTACCAGTTGTTTTTTTTTGTTTTATTGCATGCTTTATAAACAGGTAGGTGCACAGAAGATGCATTTTGTTGAGCATGACACTGGAAGTTTATGTAATATAATTCAACAAGGAGTTGATCAGCTGTTTTGATCCTATGGTTAATCCCTACTATCACTAGATCACTACTTCAGTAATTGCAAGGCTAGTCTCACTTATGTTTTTTAAAGTAAATTGAGGCTGAAGTGAGTATTGAGAATTTGTGATGCAGTTACTTTCTCTCTCTCTTGCTCTCTTGCTTTTTTTTTTTTTTTTTACTGCTAAGCAAATTAATTTAACAAATACGTATTTCTTTAGAGCTCCTAAGAACTCTTATAGCAGCATAGGACATGGGAGAAGAGAGAGAGCCCTGTGGGATCTGGACCTTAGAGAATCTGCTCACTCAAAAGATAGACACTCAGTTTGTTTGGAGACTTGACAGACACTGCACTGTCTGGGGAATAAGACATGATCAAAATGGCAATCATGGCACAAGTGGCAGCGTGTGAAAGTAAAGAGGCGTGCAGATAAACAAACAAGTGAACACAGTCAAAATGCTTTTTCCAGATGCCGACCAAAGCCACATACCAGCCCTCTCTATTCTCTCATTGTACCAGTAAACATAATGTAAGTGTCATTTCACTTCACCATTTTTCTGCATAGTGGTAAAATCCCCATAGGACCAGCTGATATGAGACAATAGTGTGGAGTTATTACAGAGATACAAGGCTCCGACAGAATCAGGGAAAACTAATAAAACACTGAAATAGAGGCAAATCAGAACAGACAGTCGGAACAAGCGCACCCTTGCACCAACAAGTGAGAGGTGGAAGGCCACTGCCTCTAATGTATAAATCAGTGAGACAAAATATTTAATATTTTATGGAAAACTGAATCTGATTTGTGAGAGATTTGTCAAATTCATTTAGTCTCATGGTTTAGATGCTATGTGTTATTTTTATCACACAAAAACAGTAGTTTTTCTTTTAACTTTCATATGTTTGTACAGTTAAAACTGCCATTTGTAACGTGCTAGTTAGAGTGACATGTGGGCCTTTGAATTTCTATTAAAAATGATCAACCTGCACAAAAAATGTATGTAAATACAAACGTAGGATGATCATAGCTGTAGGTACAGCTACATTATGAATAGAGACGAAAGAGTTCTTGGAGTATACACAAGAACATCAAACAAAAAAAACATCATTAATTGTATGTGTCAAGACTGGCTTCAACTCATTCTTCATCTAAGTTTATGATATAAAGTACCATTTGTTTTTAAAGCAAGGGTAAATGCAACGTGCACAGCAGTCATCCAAGGACAAGGGAGAACTCTGGCTTCGGTCAATTCAGCCTTCCCTTTCCGCCCCCTGCGCCACACTGGACCAGAGTGTATAAGAAAAATAAGGCCTAGTGCAAACACAGAATCCTTGGAGAGACAGAAACTGAGTGTGTTAAAGAAAAATATAGGAAGGATGAGAAATGAAGCCTAAAGGACAGAGAAGAATGATGAAAAATGAGACTGGAAGGAAAGAGACACACGCAGCTCTATGGACAGCACTGTGCCACTGTATTTGTAAAGAGCTTGAGAAAAATATGAAAGTGTTTGAGTAGCTGTATGTGGTGAGTGCAACTCAATGGGACAGTGCTTATTGTGTGTGAACATTATTATGTAACTGTATGTGTATTTTAAATCGACGGAAGATCTCTAAAGTGGTTACAAAGTTTCTACAGAATGAAAAGGTGGGATGGGCACAATTATACACACATTATGCTCTCTTTTTTAGTTGTGGGGGACAACATATTGGTGTGATATCCATTTGAAGTTTGACGATTAATGAACCAAAACTACAGTGAGGATCCTCAGACTGGGCCTGGCCCATCTGGAGGACATCTACACCCAAAGATGCTGACGCAGAGCCCAGAGGATTGACACCAGTCACCCTGACTACTTTCTCAAAACTTATTAGAGGATGAGGAGGAGGCCATAAGACTGTTAAACCAGGCTCACTCCTAACTCTCTCCTCCTCTATGTATTTATTGCATGTCTGTTTGTTGTATTATGTTGCTGGAGGTACATAAGAATTCACTACATACTGAACTGTGTGCATGTGTGTGTGACAAACAAACTTCATGAATCAAAACTCAGGTATCAAATCCCTACATAGCCATGGCTATATCTGACTATATCTATTTTCTCAGACTTAAACTTGGCTAGACCCTCCCCTTTTAACAAATGAAAAGTCCTTTTGGACATCTTAGCTCTGGAATTTCACATTGTGTAACTTAAAATATTGTGTGTGTGCGTGTGTGTGTCTGTGTGTGTGGAGCACAAATTAAAGAATATTGTATATTGTATTGTATATATATAAGTGTCACTGTTGCCAGCAGCAGAGAGTGTAAAAAGTGCAGAGGAGTGAAGCAGGCCAATGACTTTAGATGCCAGACACAAACTCTGACCCCTGTCTGTGGGGGCTTTCAGAGATGAGGCAGACAGCAATTAAAGAATACACAGACAAGACATGAGCAATTCTGATGGTGTTTTTGTCCATGCATGCACTATATGTTAGTAATGTTAACAGTTTTATAATGGAAACCTTTGTCCATTCCTTTATATGTTCCATTAAGGTAGAACAATGCCAATGCACTCACGTGTGACTGCTTACAAAACTGCTCTCTGAGTCTTTGCCTTGTCCACTCTGGGGCTACATGGACCAGGAAAAGAAGCTTACAACCCATTACTCACTCACTAGCTGTGTTTACTCTCATCTAATAGGAAAAACAATATCAACGGCTTCCACAGCATTATAAATCAATGGATTAGCCAAACACATTATAAATCATGTAGCTTAGTCTGAGCAATGGACTCTTGGACATTGATTTCTGCATAGATTTAATAACAGGCCCCCAACAGGCGGAGGAGATCACTTGGCTGCTATCTAAATTAAGCTCTACTGGAGGTAATCACACCTCAGTCCATTTTCACCAAGCACTCAAGCTCATAGACCTTCACTCTAGGCAAAGCCATATCAACTTAAGCAGTTTTACTTTTATTCAGCACATAATTGTTTGTTGAGTATTGATAGCATGTGCTTTCTGATTATTTGCTGTTGTCTCTAGAGGCTGAAAGAAAGATCTTATGTCTGTTCTCCAGATGAAATAATAATGATATTGCCCACTGCATATCTGGCATCGGAGGACATAATACGCAGAACAAACATGGAATGGTCAAAAAGACCTCCCTTGTCTTTCATGTACAAATAATCTAAAATATCCTTTCAACATTTTTCCTTTATCAATTCCCGATAAGGCCCTATATATTCTCTTCCTTTTACATTTTATCATTTATAACTTGAACTTGGGAAAAGTAAGTCAGCCCTGCCGATGTTGCAATTCTTGCAACATCGGCGTGTGTACGTACACACACGCCGATGTTGCAAGAATTGTGGGGGAGAAAAGGAATCAGCCTTTAGGCCTATACAAAGAGTTAGACTACTGAATGAGAGTTAACACAGCTCCAAGTGTTTGACGAGGAAACATAGTTAAGAAAGAACCATTTTCTACTAGAGGCTCTACCCAGTGAGTTCTATATACCGCACCTGCCACCTGCTTGTCTCCAGGGAGACGTCATTGCTTAACCTTGAATGTTCCACAGTATGCCACAAAACTTTTATCTCCTTGGAGACAAGTAGGTGACAACACCAGGCCAACTTACAGGTCAGATCTACGGAGAGGCAGCCCATTTTACAGTAAGAATGCATGTTTTTCAGGGTATAGAGCTGTGGATTGTGACATCACATGCGCCTAATGTTAAACCAATGGAGGTTTTAAGATGCTAAATACTAGCCTTAGCATTTGTTCAAATGTTTTTTGACACTATAGAGCGATAGATGTATTTACCAGCAGTGACCCAGCACTTTATTGGTTTGTTCCATTGTGCTTCTGTTTACTTTTTAACAATGTTTCGCCTAATATACCTCTGAGAGTTTTGCACTACCACCACAAACATGGCGTATTTCCATGGTAACGGCCATTTTTTGACATTCCATCCTGAGCTCTTTTAAATTGAATAAATTGTAGATTAATACATTTTATGGTATACTGTATAGAACTGTTCAAGCAAAGCCATAACATCTTTATGGAGACAAGCAAGTGGCAGACCCTTCAGAAAAGTTATGTAGTGCATCTTTAAGTTATGCATTCAGTACCACCCATGCTTTAGTTTTAAAACTAAATGAAACTCAAAGAGTGTGAGTGAAAGCTAGCCAGTCAACACAATTGCGGTGCTCATTCGGCTAAACTTACGAGCATCTAATTACGCAGAGAACACAGCTGTTTGGTGTGGTCCATCAGCTGTCAGCCACGAAGTGCCATTATGAGCCATCATTACAGCTGTCAAAGAGGAGGAGAGGCTCTCTTGTGATAAAGCACACCAGCTCCACAGTCCTGTATACAAGCAAAGAGGCACAAGAATGACATAAATCAACTGGTGACACTTCAAACAGCATATGTCGGGATAATTAGCCAGCCCAGACACATCAGCAATTATTTTCATTGGGGTGCTGAGGGACAGACTGAAGCACCAA
>KN474582.1:382-12283 GCA_000787095.1 Periophthalmodon schlosseri
GTGTCAGCAGTCACCTCCAGTCTCTCTCTCTAAAACCTTCGAATCAGGCTAGAAATATAGGGGTAAATAATGGACTCAGACTTAAACTTTAACAGCCACATCAAATCAATAACATCTTCAGCTTTTTACCTTCTAAAAATATTGCAAAAATCAAAGGTATACTGTCAAAACCAGACTTGGAGAGACTTATCCATTCATTTGTCTCCAGTAGGTTAGACTATTGTAATGGCCTGCTCACTGGCCTCTTTAAACGAGCGTTAAGACAGCTGCAGTACATCCAGAACACTGCTGCTCGGATCTTGACTAGAACTATGAAGTACAAGCACATAAGTCCTGTGCTTAGATCTCTGCACTGGCTTCTTGTAGCTCAGAGAATAGACTTTAAAGCAGCTCTGCTTGTGTACAAGTCTCTCCATGGCCTAGCACCAAAGTACATCTCTGACATGTTAGTGCCATATGAACCATCTCACACTCTGAGGACTTCAGGGACCGGCCTCCTGCTGGTGCCCAGAGTCAGGACTAAACATGGGGAATCAGCATTTCAGCTTTATGCAGCTAAAACCTGGAACAATCTTCCTGAAGATGTGAGACAGGCCTCTACTTTAACAATGTTCCAGACTCAAAATCCAGACTCAAAATGGTTCTGTTTAGCTGTGCATATGGCTGAAAGGGTTTTTTTCTGCACTCTTCTCTTTTAATGTTAATTTTATGATGATTATTTCTGATTATTTATGTTTCGATTTGTTGTATTGTGATTTTAATGTCTTTCTTACTCTGTAAAGCACTTTTAATTACTTCACGTACGAATTGTGCTATACAGATAAACTTGCCTTGCCTGGCCTTAAGAAATGTTCAAAAAATTGTCAAAAAGAAAGATTCTAGCAATCCACCCAAAATGTGCTAATGTGCCTGTTGATGCTTTGGTTGAGGTTAAAGTCTAGCACAAAACTGTAGCAATTGTTTTTGTGCAAAAACAACTATGTTAATTTTAGCCAACATCTCCAACCTAACTCCAGGTTGGAGATATGTTCTATCCTTATTTAAAGGTCCTATATTACGCAAAATTAACTCTTGTGAGCTTCAAGCTTCAAAAACATACCTGAAGTTGTGTTTTGTTTCATTCTCGCATGTTTGAGTAACCCTTTTTCAAGTTGACAGCTACCTTTTACCTTTAGTTCAGTAGAGATTGGCAATTCCTGCAATCATCCAAATGATTCTAGTAAAGGTGTATGGAGTCTAAAAACAATGTGGAGGACTTCCTTTATTACCACATGACATCACAAAGTGTAACACAGTGTTTTCTGTCAAGATTCAATATTCAAGATTTTACTGTCATTGTCAGAAAATAATGAAATTACATTTAGAGCATCAAGCACTGCGTAGATTAAAAAAGCAAAAGCTGCAAGAGCCTATCCAATAACCCCATAAATAACCCCAGTGTAAACATTAGTGCAATAATGACATTCAGTGCAGCACATGTGTAATAAACACTAACAGTCTTTGCAGCAGCATAAAGGGCATCAACAGTTAAGTGCATCACAGGGACATACAGTTAGATATGTGGAGTTTTATGTCATTTTCCAACAATCCGAGTCCAGTAGCAGGAAGCCCCAGGAATTTAAGGTTGTTCACCCTCTCTACCACCTCAGTGCCAATAGAGAAAGGTTAGTGGTTGTTTTGTCCATTTTTGCGAAAGTCCACAATAATCTCCTTGGTCTTCTTTATGTTTCTGTGACATCAGATGTTGCACTTCATTTCTGTAGTCCATCTCATTGTCACTGATGATGTCTGAGCACTATGGTGTCGTCCGTGAATTTGAGGAGAAAGAGGCAAAGCAGTCATGTGTGAGATCAGGGGTCTCAGCACACACCCTTGGGGAGCCCCGATGTTGATAAAAAGGGTGGAGGAGGTGTGCTTGTCCACTTTGACACACTGTGTGCGGTTTGTTAAAATCTCCACAATCCAGTTGCACAGTGTGGTGTTTAGTCCAAGATGGTGTAGTTTGAACCGGAGTTTGTACGGCCAGAAAGTGTTGAAAGCCAAACTGTAGTCCACAAAGAAGAGCCGCGCATAGGTGTTCTGATGCTCCAGGTGCTCCAGTAGTGTGTGGAGCACAACGGTGATGGCGATCTTTGTTTACCTGTTCTTCTTGTATTCAAACTGATATGGGTCGAGTGATGGTGGCATTGCAGCTTTGATGTGTCTGATGACCAGTCTCTCCAGGCATTTGGCAGGGATGGAGGTGAGTGCCACATGTCTGCAGTCATTCGGACATGTGACATTGGACTGTTTAGGGACGGGGACTATTGTGGCTGCTTTGAAGCATGCTGGGACCCAGATATGGACAGTGATGCGTTGTAAATGGAGGTAAAGATATTCACCAGCTCCACTGCACAGTCTTTCAGCGCCCAACCCACCACTCTGTTTGGTCCAGCTGCTTTTCTCATGTCGATGCTGCGGAGGGCAGTAGAGGGAAGGGGGGGCAGGTCAGGGTCGGTGTTCTCCCTGTCAAAGTGGGCATAAAAGAGGTTTAGGTCCTCAGCTAAGTGGGGACAATCAGCTGAGAGATGTGGTGATTTCCTCTTATAGTCCCTGATGGCCCTGATGCCCTCCCACACCTGCTTTGGGCTTGTAGCGATGTCAAACCTAGCCTCAATACACCTCATGTTTTGCAGTATTGATACCTGTCCTCAGAGCAGCTCCTCAGCTCGGTAGGACTGTGGATTCTGGTCAGCCTAAATACGCAGGGTTTGTGTATTAAACTTGTGTGAATGGAACACAACCCAAGCTGATGCCAGACAGAGTCCACCTAAGCACATAGCCCTCCCCCCTCCTCACACCCTCCATGTAGCATCTGTATCACTGCATGTATCACTCAGCCACATTTTAGCTACTCTGAGCCAAAACAAGAACTAACTGCGCTTCAAATCTGAGCGCTCCACTTTGGCAACAGCAGAGAGCTCACCTGCGTCTAGCCCAGACTATTTTGCACTTCAAACAGCTCTGCGCTGCTAAACCTGATGCCAGTGTTCATTTTGTAAACTAAAATATTTTTATCATAGTTTTTGTGCATGTCATAATTTTGTTGACTAAAAGTACTGACATTTTTGTTGAATAATAAAAACTAAACATAAATGAATGAAAGGAATGAGTGCAGACTAGATTAGTGTTGTCACTAAATTCAAACTTGATTTTGATACTAAGCAATAGACTTGATACTCAATACCGATTCTGATACCATGATGATAATAAAAAAAAAAAAAAACTCTTTATTTAGACAATAGAATGCCATTTTCAACAATAAATTGTAGTACTTTCTTTTATCTTACCATCCGGTCTTATATATGTGTAATCCCTCAGTGGTCCAGGCATGTTCCATAGTGGTCCATGGGCGTATTCTAGTCTATGTGTCTTATACTTCAAATACAGCTCAAGATCAATCTAAAGCTATTCAGGAAAGGTTCATTTCTGTCCTGTGAATGTGACTTTTTTAGTATTGATACTTGTTGTCGTATCAATTAGTATCTGACTTTTAATACTTTTGACAACCCTAGACTAGATCCAGATTCCATTTTTCAAACCTAGAGCCCCAAACCAGACCATAAACAAACTCAATATCCAAGAACACATCTGCACATGTAAAACTGTTATGTTACTGCTATTAAACTGCATTTTTGTCAACTAAAACAAGACTAAAACAAAACACAATTACTTGACTATACCCTGACTAAAAGTAAAAAAAACATTGATGCTGCTCACTTTGTAACACATGGTGACATATTTTTCCCTTCCGCCGAGTTTGACCGGTGTGGTGTCATGTGAAATCCCTTGGAGTGTCAGACAGATGTCACTGAGCTTACCCACATGCTCAATCCCTCTGTTTACTCAGCATGGCTTGTTTGGCGCGCGTGAAGGAGACTGGAGCTGTAGAAATGTCACTAAATGGCAAAGGCTTTGTTTTTATGTGGATGTAATATCATTTGGCTTCCTTCCAGGAGTATGTGTGTAGTGTAGTAACATTACTTCAAAATAATATTACTCAAGTAGAAGCACAAAATAGTGGTCCAAGGAATTACTCATGTAAGAGTAAAAAGGTATTTGGGAACACTACTACTACTCAAGTAAAAGTACGTAGAGACATAACATCTGATTTCTAATTTGACATTATTGTAATTGGAAGGATAAAACATTTAATGCACAAAATCTGCTATTTTCAAAGGATAGACACACAAATGTTAAAATCACTTCATATTGTCAACATAAAGCTTTTATCACTTGTAGAATTACTCACAGTGGGAAAAGTAACAAAAGCTTAATAGTACTGTTACTTCAATAAGACTATTAAGTAGGAGTAAAAGTATGTTGCTTGTCTGGAAAGTACAATTTCTTTTAAAAGAGTTACTCAAGTAAATGTAACTGCGTAAATGTAACTAAGTACTACCCACCTCTGAGTGTATGGCAGTGTTGCTGACGATAGGGCTGTACTTACTGTTGCTATTGTAGAAATGTCATAACAAAATTAATGGCTTAGACTTATGTTGTGCTACAACTTGACAAGCCTCGCAAAGCGCTTTTCAGTATCCCATTATTCATTCATTTTCCATAGTTGGCAGGGGCAACCTACTAATTTAGCCGCAGCCGCCCTTAGGCTGACTGACGGAGGTGCCTGCCATTCTCTCTCTCACACATACACACACAAACAAACACTCACACACACTCACACACACCGCATTGGAACTGCTAGGGTCAGTGAGGTGTCTTGCCCAAGGACACAACAGTAGAAACGGTTTCTATTTCTACTATGGTGGTACAGGCTGTCCTTATTTGAATCATTCCATACATTTCTAATACACATTTTGCAATGAAAATGTCAATTATTGTCTCTACTGAAGCAGTTGCTCTTAAACTTTTTACACCAAATAAAATACTTTCCTAGTAACACCAGATCTAAACCAGTACTATATCAGGTCTAAATTAGAGTATAAATATAGTTACTTCTAAATTATAGTAATGCAACAAGCAAAAAAATGTAACACCCATTTATTGTTTAGGGGGTCCTATAATATACTCTTCTATTAAAAAAAACACTGTAGTATGAACTTGCTAGTGCGGCATTATCCCTGTCCCCCTTGTGCTATGAACAAGCCTTTAGTTAATAATATATGTCATATTCCACAAAAAAGACTGAATGTTGATTAATAGTATTTTTACATTGGTTGCACAGAAACAAAGCACTTTTTGGTTATTTAAAAAGTCATGTATTTAAGTTTCCTTACAGTGTGATATATTTAAAAAATCTTTGAATTTGCAATATTATTATATACATATAGCACTTTCTTTTATTTCGACTCCCAAACACTACTAAATTGTTAGGGTAAAGAATGACACAATTGCTCTGTCCCAACAAACCCACTGGGGCTCATGTTTTTGGACCAGTGTTACTAGGGGTAGACCGTATACTAGTTCCAGTATCAGCCAATGTCGACTGTTTTTTTGGTCAGTATTGGCCAATATTGACTTTTTTTTTTTTTTTTTACAGACTGGCTGTATGTTTACACAAACATGTAAGAAATAAATTTATACCCCAGATAAATACATTTTGTTATCATTTTTACAAAAGTGAAAAGTCTGCTAAAGATTAGTATCTTCCAATCTCTAAATGCTATTCATTGAGTGTAGCACCTTCCGTAGGCTCAAATATTAATAATTTCATGGCATTTCTGAATATTGACGTTCAGGTAGAAACAAGTTTGGAGTGGGCTGGGACAACCCCTGTCTTTCAATTAAGTAATATATTTTTGTTTCTTAATAGCCGTTGTTCAGAGGCTAGAAGTTCAGTATATTTTTCTTCTTTAACAGAGCGGTCAGATCCACTGACTCACAGGTTGGTGATGCAATTCCAGCTCCCACAAATGAATGCTGTCATTGTGTCCTTGGGCAAGACAATTAACCCTCCTTGCCTATGTACACTGGTGTATGAATGTGTGTGTGAATGGTTGAGTGGTTCCTTGATGTAAAGCAATTTGAGGGTTTTGAAGGTGGAAAAGGGCCATATAAAATTGTGACCATTTACCATTCTGTAATTGTCTTGTCTTAATGAGTTTCTGTAATATACTGGGTGAATGTTTTCACACAGTCCTACTTTATGCTAATGTCTGTCTGTATGTGTCCTGTTGTGTGGTCCAGCCGCAGGAGCTGACAGACGTGCTGGAGATCAGTAACATGGTGTTCACCAGTCTCTTCAGTCTGGAGATGCTGCTCAAGGTCCTGGCTCTGGGCCTCTGTGGATACATCAAGAACCCTTACAATGGCTTCGACAGCATCATCGTCATTATCAGGTGGGACACACAAGACATTTTGGTGCACTTTCTCTTCTCAGACTATTTGCTTTCACATTTATCAAATTTGAGGGCAAGGGCCTCCTCCAGTTATTTCAAATGACAACAATCACAAATTTAGTTGAGTAATGGCACCATCTGAAGCTATTGTAAAAAAATAAAAAATAAAGAAGTAACAGCATTTGTTCATGATGACAAAAAATATGTTGAACTTTGTGCCAGTTTTTGTTTCATGCAGATAGGTCCAGCATTTACAGAGATATTAACCATAAACCAGGTTAACAACTCTGCAGTTAAAAGGATATTGTTATTAGATATTGTTTTTTACTCATCAAAATCATATATTGAGTGTTTTTAAAGGTCCTATATTAAGCAAATTGACTCTTGTGAGCTTTAAGCCATTTTATAATGTTATTACCTCTTCAAAAACATACCTGGAGTTGTGTTTTGTTTCATTCACACATGTCTGAGTAACCCTTTATTATTACTCTGTCTACATCTCCAAAGCTCTAAATGCTCTGTTTCACCTTGTGTTGTCATGAAGCGGTAGTTTTCAAGTTAACAGCTAGCTTTTACTTTGTGTTTGGCAATTATCCAAATGATTCTAGTGAAGGTGTATGGAGTTTAAAAACACAGTGGAGCACTTCCTGTATTATTGCATGACATCACAAGGTGGAACAGGGTTTTTTGGTTGAGAAAAGAACCCAGTCTAAATATGTAGGGTTTTGTGTTACACATGTGTGAATGAAACATACCACAACTACAGGTATGTTTTTGATGAGGAAACAACACTATAACATAAACAGAAAATAGCGTAATATGGACCCTTTAATTCACACATCTTTGAGTAATGTCGCATTTTTACTCCGTTTTAAGAGTTCAAACGTGTAGTCAAAATTCTATTATTTTAAAAGCTCTTTCAAACCGCGACTAAACAACTTTAGCATTATAATCAACATTTTAGCCTGATTAGAACAGGTTCAATTTTCTGTGCACCCCGCCGCTGAAGTCCTCGTGACCTCTGTTGACAGGATCTAAAAATGTATACTTTTAATCTTAAACCCTATTCGCACGGGATTAGTTTTACCTAGGGACAACTGTAAAATTGATTACCCCATGACGTCTGTGTTTCTTTGTGTGCATTCGTATGGGATAAACAATATCAGTAAACTGCCTGTTTTTATGGACTTTATTCTGGAAATGGCAGACACCGAAACAAGAACCTTTTAATTCATTATGTCGCCAGCGTTGCTTTTATTTTAAGTTTTTAGTTTAGTTTGTTTTTAGCACTGCACTGTATGTTGATGTAATCGATCAGAATGACATCCACACCATCAGATGTCTGAAACGGCCGTAGTCTCCCTCTTTTAAGCCGTTCACTCTATATGGTCCTCCATCCAAATTTTACACTAAAAGCTGCTGGTCGGTTGCCACAGCAACCGGGTTGTACTTCCAGGTCACGTCTTTACTGCAGTTTGTTTTATGTTTTTTACTTTTTAATTGTAGAAAAAACAATAACTGGATTAATATAGTAATAATTCATATATTTAGTTTGTATCTGAACCTAAAATGGGCCATAGAGACATTTTCAATCACTATTAACTTCAATGCACAGATGAAGACATGACAATTTACAGACATGCACATTCACGTGGGACTAGAATCACCTGAGGAGCTCTGAGTTTGCAGAATTACAGTTAGTAAAATTTGGGGGACATTTTTACAAACATGGACGATTTGCAAGGGACTAGAAACATAGATGACGTTTGTAATTATTACAATTTACCAGGGTACCCTAGGTAAAACTAATCCAGTGTGAATTAGGCTTTAATTGTAATAAAGATGTGTAGTGATCATAGTAGTAGGTGGGCATTTTGATGATTACTATTTCATAGACAATTTCTGACCAACGGATAAACCTATTCATACAATGTCTAGCAACCCAAAGTGACCTTCATGCATTCACAAACTGTATCATTAGTTGGAAAGTGCATTGATAAAACTGAAAGACCTACATTTACTTTTCTGATTAACACACAAATTGGAACATCCTTCTGTGCATTTTAATGACTGTTTAGGCAAAGCGACGTTTTACCATGGTGTTCACAAACTCGTTAATCAAAGTTATCATCTAAATTAGGCCCAGTGGCTATTATGTAAGAAAAAAGGACACACAAATTATAGAACATTTCTTTGACAGCATTCGATCCTGTCACCGTTCAAATTCATTTTGAAAGTCTCATATTATGCATTATTCATATACAGCCTTACTACTTCTAGATACCTTTGCTTTTGCATTGCATGTAGATTAAATGTGCACTATGTATCTTTGCTGGTGGAGGGACCGCGATTGCTTAGTGCTTTGTCTGGAATGTTCCACAGTATGGTATTAAAGACATTAAACTTATCTATCTTGCATTTATTCTATTATGAGGATTTTTATTGCTAATAAAAGTACCTTGAAAAACATGCACTGTTGCTGTGATCAGACTCGCCTCTTCACAGATGTGATCTGTAGTTTGGACTGGTGGTGTTACCTGTTTGTCTTCATGGATATAGACGATGCCATACTGTGAAACATTCAAGGCAAAGCACAGTAACATCTCCATGGAAACAAGGATGTGGCTTGCTCCCCACTAGAAAAATGACATAGAGCACCTTTAAAAATTAAATTAAATATGATAGAGGACCTTTTGAGTGAGCCCCAAAAAACTCATCATGTTTTTTTCCAATTGTGACATGGTTTGGTGTGATAGTATCTGTGGTAAATAGTTATCATAGTTTTACATGAGTTAAGTGGCAGTTTGTGGGAAAAAAGTTGAGCAGAAAAGTACAAAAATACAGGAAGTATAGTATAAGTTTTAAAACGGAATACCTCTACATATTTCATCAACACAGAAAATTTCATCTGAAATGCAGAAACAGTTTACAAGCAAGGAAGGCATTTTCTGACTGTTTAAATATTGATTCAACAAGTTTTTTGCCCTTTTTAACATTATGGTAACAGCTATGGAATTACCTCTATGTATGTCACATCTTATACTCATGTCCAACCAGAAAGTCAAATGAACTTCACCAGAATAAAAAAAAATTATTAAAACTAGATTAAAATTTAAAAATCTTAAATATAACTATGTTAACTATGTTTTAGTGAAAAGGTTTTCTAACCTGCCATATGCACTGTGATGAAAATGTATGTGCATTCATGTTGTGAAGAAAATATTCTTATCATATATGTTTGTGTAAATGCATTTGATCTGTGTCAGTCTGTCAGAACCAGACCAGACATTAGCATGTGTGAAGGCTCTGTCCCATCCTCCAGGAAAGCCTTTGTAGTCTTACCTGTCCTCAGGTGTAAAAGTTCATTATATCGTGAGTGTGAACAGATGTGACCCTGCTTTTGTAATGCATGTAGTTTTGTTATTCTGGTATAAATACTCAGAGCTCAGATGCTCTGGAGAGGAGAGAGACTAACGAGAGAACTGAGGAGAGGATGCCTGGGATGCCGGAAGGCTGCCGGTCTGTGGCCATGGCAGGCCTGGGCCCTGTACTGTCCATGTCGGTTGTAACAAAGAATAAACCTTTTTGTATTTCATAACTCCCCAGGATTTGCAAATGGATTATTATTCATCAAGAGATAATTTCCACTACTGCACTTAAACTATCAGCAGGATGTTTTCTTTCATACTGTGTCTCTAGAACTGCCTTGAAATGGAAACCTATTTAAGTTCACAAACAAGAAGTGCTTTTGCGAGCTCACGGCGCAGACACGGGATAGCCCTGTCTTTATTACATTTCAGCTCAAAGCTACAGTTGCAGCAAGGGAGCCGTGAAGTGGTCTCATCTGTATCCCCCTGCAAGAGGTAATCCTAGAGCTTGGTTTGAGTGGCCGAGGCAGAGGAACCTAAAATATGATACCAACATGTTTCCTTCTAGGTCTTGTGTCACTGAGGAGGTGTGAAGAATTGTGCTGTGAGCAGTTAGCTGTCTCCCTCCATTCAATAAGGCGTCGAGGAATGAGTGAATGGACCATGAAGTAGTACAAATGAGATGTAGTAAATACGCTGTGCAGTTTGTTGGGACATGGATGAAGACTCAAGAAATAGAAACTTTGATTATTAAATGTCTCATATTATGCATTATACCGGCTTTTTAAAGGAACTGTATGTAGCCTGCGCTCTTACAGTTTAAAAGGTACTACAATACTACAGTCACAACTGAACCTGGGTTGCCAGTGCCTTAACCTGCAAATAGAGGACACATAAAAGTTTTTTATATAAGCTCAGAAACTCCAGAATTCACTCGGAGGCTGCACTAGCACTGATTAATGATTGGCTGCAGGTTCTGGGGTTTATGTGGTGAGGATTCAGATCAGAGAGAGTCATTTTAGTCATTTGGAGTTCAGCATTGAAACTGGCAACCCAAATGAGAGACTCACGTGAGGCTCATTCTGCTTGGATAATCGTCTTGAGAGCCAAAACACCAAATCAAAAAACAACATGTCCAATGTTTTTATAACTAAGAATAAATCATCATTACAGTTTTTATCAGTTAAAGCTGTATTTCATTTGACCATGTTTACCTCGTATCTGGGAACACAGTTAGGTCATGTTTATGAAATTTTAAATCATAATCTTACATATAGTTCCTTTAAATGTTGTGATGCCTTAACCTTTGTTTTTCACTTACTGGAAAACAGTCAGACAGCAACCATTTCCAGAAAAGAGTGAAAGAAAGAATACAAATGAATGCTTTGAGCACAAACAGCATTTTGAGGCATAAACCTTTTTCTCAATGAGATCATTTTAGAGCTGTATCATTTAGAAGAGTGCGGTCACAACGGTCATTTTGAGTGACTCCATAGTAAATGTCACTTTGCTTCTTAGGGTTGAACAATTTTGGTAAAATTACGAATTGTGATTTCTGACAATCTTTGCAAATGCGATTAAATTTGCGAAAAAAAATGAATAAAACAATCGCTTTTCAGAATGTGACTGTACAGATTTAAACTACAGGGTTATCAGTTTTTTAAGCAAAATAAGACAGGAAATTTTGTTGTTTGTGGAGGAAATTATGGTACTTAAAAAAATTGCAGCTTTTACGATTTGCTAATTGCATCAATTCAAAATTGATTGCGATTAATCGTGCAGCCCTAACCTACAACATAAAATGAGAGAAAGAAATGCCAAACATTGGTTTAAAATCTTCACCTCGTCACGCTCCATCTCACAAACTTCAGAACCATCAGATTTGAGGATCCCACAAACCTGCCTATGATTTAAAGACTGGTGGTTTGCAACACCTCAAGGAACATTCATCTTTGAGCTTGTGTTTTCTAGCTTTGTTTGTCTTTTATTCTTTATTCTCCTTTGCTTTACCTAAGGTCCTATATTATGCTAGCATTACTCTTTTTTTAGCTTGTAGCCATTTAGTTGTGCATGGATGTTGTTTTCTCATTAAAAAACAAACCTGGAGTTACCTAGTGTTTTGTTTTATTCTGGCATGTTTGATTAATCCTTCTGCAAATGTATTAAAGGTGCCCCCTCTCTCTCTCTCTCTCTCT